>CANXYC011777155.1:0-19689 GCA_948193065.1 Aleurites moluccanus
GACATATAGTGATGTTTTGTTTTATATATATATATATATATATATATATATATATATATATATATATATATATTTTAAGTGGCATGTCTTTTTTTAGGTTGTCAAGCCACAAATATCTTTTTAGGCTTTTTTTCACACACATATATTTTTTGGGTCTTTTTTACACTAACATATACACAAAGCAAGAAGTCTTAACAGATATAAATTTTCTTTTTGATGTTAGTTTATGAGAAAACAACTGGTTTGATAATGATTGACCATGTCCTTCGAATACATAAGGTGATTTTATTACCTTTCCTTTTTCTGCTTTTCTGGATGGTAATTAACTGTGTTTGCTTTTATAAACTTCCTGTGATTTTATAACATCTGTCTGTAAAGTTAGAACCAGAGATATTGGAATTTTTTTTTGAAGGAATCCAAATTTGATAACACTTTTTATGTCTTTATTATTGATTTATGGTTAACAAATTTAAATTTGTTTTGTTTTGATAGATGGCTTTCTTTCTTTCATGCATCATGTACATCATTTATTAAGTATTTTACTTTTTTATATGATGAACATTCATCAGTTAAAAATGAGTATATTAATTTTTTTTAAAAGTTTGTTTTGGGCTATGATGATAACTGCACCTGTAAAACAAACAGGGTGATTAAAGGAGATTTTAATTTCTAGTGGGGTACATCATAATAAAATTTTAATTTTGATTTAGTTTAAATTAGACAATTTTGAATGTATGTTTAAAAATAGTAAACATTTTCATTTAAATTCTTAGATTTTATGTTTCTAAGTTTTAAAACAGTTAAGTTTTTATTAATGATACAATTTTAATATGATAATTTTTTATATTATATAAAGCTGGTGGGATAATGAAAAGTACAATTTCAATTGATTTGGGATATATAAATTACTAATTTGTTCTTTTTTCTCTAATCTATAATTGTTTAAATTTGAGCCTTGAAATTTAATTATTTTTATTTTAATTTGCAGCTAAATTAATTCCTCCATTATTATTTCTGAAAAATAAACAATTTGAGCCCTTAAAAGATAATAAATTTTATTTATTATATTTCTCTTCATTATCTTGAAATTTCTTTATGTTAAATTCTTTAATCTCATCAATAATCTGGTCAACCTTCATCATTTTACTTGCTCACAACCTTTAGAGCTCTTTTTTCTCTAGATCTTCCTCTGGGTCTTTATTATTGGTCTTGACCTAGGTTATTTTCCTCTATCCTCAAGACTTTCCCCTCGATTTCTCTGTATGATACGGCTTTAGTGTCGGGCTTCCTACTTTGGAATTTCCACCGGACATTGGTTTGTTCCTCAGCTCCTGAATCAATGTGATGATAAGACTCTGCCTCTATGCATACGCTCTTCAGAAGGTGGGTGCTTCCTAGGATCAAGAAGAGAAGAGCTCAGTGTAGCTTCTCAATCTTTATTCGACTTTCTTTTGAAGGCTCGTCCATTGGAAGGATCCTATGTTCCATTATTCTTCTTACTGACTTCATCCATTTCAATTGAGTTGTTGACTTGTGATTTGTCATCCCCTAGATAGCGCCACTCTTTGATGGTTTTTTTAAACAAGCCCTGGATCGAAATTTGTCCACCATTGGGCTGGTGTTAAAGTGATGGACTTGAGTGAATTGGAAGCTGGGTTGCTCTATTTTTTGGGAAATGACCTACAAGAGAAGGTAGAAGAAAAAGAAAAAAAAATATTAGAGGGCCAAGCTTACTGGTCCTCTAATACTTAAATCAATGATTCCGTCATCATAGTAAAGGTTTGGAGGTAATTGAGTGAAAATCATGTTCTACAGTATTTATCTCCCTCCTCTTAAGAAGAGAAAGAAAGAATGCATTTAATTTGAGTTCCTATCTTCAAAATTATAGTGAGTGAGAGACATGACTGCTACTAATTATAGGGTCTGTGTCACATCATGTTTTAGATGAATAGTGATATGATGCTCTATAAGTTTGGTGTCAATCTTGGAGTCTTGTGCAGATATGATCCGAGTCATGTTAAGAAGTTAGGAATTGACTCCTCACATATGTGAGAGAAGATTGAAGGAAGTTTTGGGAAAATTCTCTATGTGTGGAGCGAGATAGTCTTGCAGAGATGCAAGGTATTATTGAGGCAAGGTAGCTTTAGGCGAAATACATGCTATTGAGATGATTATTAAATAATGTGGTGCTAGTGGGCCTTTTGGATAGTGCCTTGGACTTGCTGGCTGATGGTAACTTGGGCTTCTAGCTACATATAAAATAATTAATGTATTTCTTTTTTATTAATGGTAATATTTGAATTAGAATTGTGAATTTTAAAATAATATGACTCAAAGTACATTTTAAAAGCAATTTTAATATTTTTTTAATAAACTAAATTAGAAAAGGACATAAAATAGAAGCAAATTGAATAGGTGTTAACTCAATTCCATATTCTTTTTATTTTTTTTTCTTGTTTACTGTCAAAATAATAATGGATAAACCACTTGAAAATCATCATCTATTTTTCTAGATTGCCATTTTTTCATAATGTATTACAATTTAAAATATTATAGTGTTGCAAGTAAAAGAACTTCACAATAAAAAAGAACATAAATACTCCCAATAAGCCAATAGTGATGATTTGAGATGAATTGAAATGGAATCTCTCAGATTGATATTGACTAGTTTTAGTACTTATATACACATCAAAGAAGAAAATAAGAAGAAAAAAAATAGCTCTAATGAAAGAGTAACTATGAAGCTAACTGAATTGTAGCAAACTAACTAATTACATAACTAACTAACTAACTAAGCATGTGCTCTTATAAATCAGCATCTTGTGTTAATGTCAGCTCAACTGTCAGCTCATCTTTTTGTTATAACAGCTTCTTTGACAGGAGCAGTAGCTTCTTTGATTTCACATTCTTCTGCTCTTCTTTCACACTACCCCTTAAGATGCAAATACATATTATGTATGTTCATCTTGTTTAACAAGTAGCATAATAATCTTGGATGCGGACCCTTTGTAAAGAGGTTTTTAATTTCCTTTTTTGTTTTCAAGTACTCAAGTTTAAGTACTCCAGCCAGAATGTTCTCTCTTGTGAAATGATTGTCTATTTCAATATGTTTCATCCTCTCATATAGGATTGAATTTTTAGCAATTTAAATTGCAAATATATTTAAACAGTATAGGCTAACATGTTATTGATGATCAATTCCAAAATATTTCAATAGAAATCTGAGCCATATTATCTAACAAATTGTCGAAGCTATTACTCTAAATTCTATATTGGTTGTGCTTCTTGATACTACACTTTGTTTCTTGGAGTTCCAGCTAATTAAGGAGTCTCCTAACATCACACAAAACATTGTTATAGATTTTCTTGTCTCTTTACAGCTTGCCCAATCACTATTTGAATAAGCAACTAACTGAAGTTTAGAAGTAGCAGGAAAGAGGATCCCTTAACCAGAAGCCTTCTTAATATATTTTAAAACTTTAAATGTTGCTTACAGGTGATTTATTGAAGGCCTATTTATGTACTGTGTTAAAACATGAACTGAGTAACTAATTTCTAGCCTGGTTAGAGTTAGGTACAGTAGCTTTCCCACCAATTTTCGGTAATAATAACATCCTCTAGTAAATTCTGATCAAAACACATTAGTTTATGATTAGTTTTCAGTAGGAATGCTTCTTGGTTTAACACCCAGCTGCTTATATTCTTCGAGTAACTCCAATGCATACTTTCTTTGACCTTTTGATCTAGCTATTTCAATACCCAAAAATTATCTTAGAGGTCCCAAGTCTTTGAGTTTAAAATAAGAATTCAGATCTTTCTTCAATTGTTCAATAAATAACCATTGTCGCTTGCAATAGCTATATCATCCACATACATTAATAGAGCCATGAAATATGCATTCAATGTCTTTGTAAATAAAGAATAATCAAATTGAGATTGTTTAAAACTAAGCTTTAGTAATGATTCTATAATTTTGATATTTCATTGCCTATAAGCCTGTTTTAACCTATAAAGTGACTTTTGGAGTTTATATACAAGATTCTTCTGTCCTCTATTACTTGTACAGTTACCAGGTTCATATAAATCCTCCTCCTGAAACTGGTAACTAGAAGGAAGTTTCATGTAGACATCCTCATACAAGTCTCTATTTGTAATGTCACACCCCAACTCCAGTGGTGCGACGGTCCTAAGGCAAGGGTAGGCTTAAGGCCACCATAAACTCGTAGAACACACATATCCTGGATCTCATACATAACATATATCCACATCATACATAGCTATCATCATGAATATTCAATTCTATGAATTATATAATCATCATTCATGCATTTCCTTACATCATCATATGATTTCCTCTTGTTCCTTACCAATCAAAAGATGCATCTCACATCAATAAGGAACAAGGGTAACTCACAATGTATAAATTCGGACATCAAAATAAAATCATCCTCAACATCTAACTACGAAACTTTAGAGTATACTCCTCATACATGTAAATGTCATAATACAAAATAATATATATATATATATATATATCAAAAGAATTACATAGAGTCTTCTTGGAGGAATAAATTAAGAAGCTCTGTCTTTTATGTTAGCTCCTTCTTGAGCTACACTATCACCTGAAATCCACAGAAGAGGAGTGAGACTTCAACTCGGTAAGATATAAACTACACTAATGCTTACACGTATCACGAAGATATAGAGGATAAGTATGAACTTGAACATATATTCAATATACTTTTGGAATATCATAAGGACATAATCATGGCACTAAAAATCATATCATGAAATAAAACTCGGAATAAATCATAGCAAAGCATATCGGTGCACCTTGTCACCTCAACGTCTCCATGTGCTTGCGCAGGGCACATGCCTAGTGTTTCTGGTCCCCAACTAGGAGGGACACTGATAAAAACCATGTCAGCTAGGTTCCCATTATACACATTGGACCAATGAACAAACTCTCATTGGGAAGAGCATTCTATTTACATATAGGTCATGGATGATATAACGTGGATATATTATCAAGAAATATAGTGGTCACAAGACCATCATCACATATTTACATTCAGTTATTCCTTTACACAAATAGGTATATAATGATCTTGGTCCAAGAAAACAACAACCAAGTCATTCATGCAATAGACTTATTTGGAAGGGTCTCAACAATTCATAGTTTACAAATTTCAAATTTATAGGTTTAGGTTCATCAATAATGAATTCAAGAAAGATTTCATGAAGTAAGAAAAGAGTAGCATGCACAATTAATGGATAACAACATACATTAACATAGTTCATACTTACTTCAAAGCAATTTATCCTTGTATTTCCCTTAATTACTTGTACATTCAATAATCTTCTCTATATTCCTTGAATTCTCCTCTCCTATGTCAAATCTCCAAATACTCATAATTAGGGTTCATGCCCAAAAATGTTCATACATGGTAAATTCTTATTATTTTAATCATCTTTTAGAATCCTAATATGTTTTTTAGCATCAATTTAATCACTTATTAAAGAAATATGAAAGTTTGGGATGAATGGCTACTATTCAGCCAAACCCTAAATCCATATATATATATCTTGCTATAATCCATAATAAATGCCAATTGATGCTCTTAAATATCTATTTATAACTCATAATCATATATTCTAACTATGTATTAACTTATTTTAAACTTAGAATGGATTTTGGAATAAATACCTTAAAACCCTAGAATGCATATTCTTGAGAAATCTGAAATCTTGATGCTCTTGAAGGCTTGATTTTTTATTTTTGTGTTAATGGAGATAAAACAAGTGTTTGAGAAAAGAATTTAATGAGTTTATGGGTGGATGAGGTGTATTTATGAAGAAAAAAAAGGAAGAAGAATGAAATAAATGAAGTTTGAAAATGAAAGAAAAGGGTCGGATATTTATAGGCCCGACACTTTCACGCCCATAAATAGGTTTCAAGGTCGTGAAAGCGACTATTTTCGTTGGGTTCGAAATACTTCTTCACGGCCGTAAAGGGACGTTTCACGCCCGTGAAGACAAAGCTGAAGAATTAGCCAATTCATACATAAAGTATTTTCACGGTGGTAAAATATCTTTCATACCCGTGAAAAGGTCTTCACTCCCGTGAAAACTTTCTTCAAAGTAGTGAACTATTTCAAGGGGGTGAAGAATTCTCATATTTTCTCTATTCTAACTTGTCCAAACTCAATACATAGACATGTTTAACACCTCAAAATCAGTCATAACTCATCATGTCTTAACATATAATCATTCTATGAGTAATCTATACTCAATATAACATTCAAAATCATCTACCATGCACATATAACATACATTTGCTAACATTACATTAGACAAACAACAAACACATCTATATTCTAACATTCCAAGTACTGGTTGTTACATGTAATATCCTAGATTTTTATTAATGAGATACATGACTGATTGAGATTGATCCTTAGAAAATGTCAGTGATAGATAAGAATGTCAATGGAAAGGATGATGTGTATCGCAATTTGAAGTACATAGAGATTATGAAGGACTTGCTTAGAGGATAAGAGCAGTAACACATATGATGAGGTGATGAGGTAATATATGGATAGTTATAGTAGAAATCTAAGATGGATAAACAAAAAGACTAATTAGGATCAAAAGACTATTAATTGATGAGAATAGAATACTTGATTTGAAATAAGATAAGTTATGATTTCAATAAAAGTATGATTAGTGAATTAACTTTTGATGTTATATAATGTTAAAAATTGAATATTTATAGAAAGATCATTAAATGATTAAGGAGATTGATATAGAAATTATAAATGTAGGATTTCCTAAATTAATAAAGTTATAATTTGATTAGATAAATATATAAAAGGATTTATAAAAGATTAGAATAAAAGGTATGAAAGTGTGATTTATGCTTAATGTGAACAATATATTAAGGCTATGATAAATGATATTGACGATAGTGATTGAAGAAAAGAATGGTAGTGAATATAGAAATATAGGAAAATGCAAATATTATTACAAAATGTTGAATTGGGGAATTATTAAAGAATTATGTTATAAAGTTTATGATATATTGCATTTAAGGTTGATACAAATAGTTCATATGAATGGATATGAAATATAAAGGATGGTAAATGTAACACTTTAGAAATCCATATGGAATTAAGTAAATAATAATGGAAATTAATTAAGGAACAAAATTGAGTGGATTAGAAAGTAAATCTAGAAAATCGATTTTAACATTTAATAGGACCAAAATTTAGTAGACATGGAGAGAATGTTAGATTAACAAATGGAATGAATAATAGAGGTAAAATGAATAATTTGTAATAAAAAGAAGTTAATTAAAAGGAAATGAGGATTTAATTGCAAAGGACTAGAAAGTTTAAGGAGGAAATATGAATTTTCCAAGATGGTGGAGTTTGGGACTCACCATTTTTAACTTCTTCCTTGATAATTCAGAAACCAAAAATAAATATTTCTTTTCTTTTAGTGATGGCCGGCCACTTGTCTTCAAATAGAGAAATATTTTTTGATTCTTTTTCCCTCTTGCATTCTTATATTTCCATTTGTCATAATTCTAGAAATGTCTAGAATTTTCTTATTCTTTCTTCATTTTTTATTTAGTCTATTATAGGTATATCTATAAATGAAGGAAAGAAAAATAAAAATGACTAGAAAACCTTTCCTAATAGCTGAATCACCCTTTCTTTAGGTTCAAAATATTACTTCAACCTTCTTCATAAAAGCCAAGCTTCCAAGCTAAATAAGTGAGGTGTTTAGGAAGAAATTATTACGAAAAGATTGATGGAGTTGGTAATCAAGGTATTTTGGAAATGAAAGGAAGGAAAGGTTCAAGTATTCAAGTTAAGGTAAAGTTCTCAAACTTAGTTTTTAATTTAATTTGATGGATTCTATAATTAGAAAAGTTGATGAATTAGATCATTTGAGTTATATAAGTGAAGATATATGGAAGTTAAGTTAGGGTTTTAAAGTAGTGTGAATCTAAATTTAGGATTAAAGAATTTAATTTAATTTCTTGATTTTAATTCGTTATATTAGTTTGTAAGTAAAGATTAATGAGTTGATTTGATGAATAGAGAAATTTGGAATTAGGGTTTTAAAGTTGGGAAATGTTAAGTAATATTAGGGTTTTAAGAGCTTATGAATAAACAAAAGCTTACACTTTAATTTTTGTAATCTTAAAGAAAGATTTTAATAAAGTATAAACATAAAATTTGTAGATTATATCTTATTTATATGCATGTAAAATAGTTTTGCAAAATTTAAAGTCTATAAGGAGATATTTGTCCTTAAGTAGGATTGTTTCATATTGTAACTCTTGCTAGAAATATGAATTTGATGAATTAATTTAAAGAATTTAGAGACTGAATTAGACAAAGTGGAAAACATAAAAAATATTCATTTATGTGTGAACTATAAGTTTATAAATCAGGTTTTCAATTGGTTAAGCAAATTTTGTGTTATGGTTATTATAACAGGGTCTGTCCGAATGGATGTTACTGAGTTCCAGGGTCGAACTTAGAAATTCACCAAAAACTGTGTGGTGTTTAGAATGATCTGAATTTTGATATGTTACAGTTTCATATGTCTAGTTTAAGTGAAAAAATAATTAGAGTAATTAAATATTATTAGCACAACATATAAATAAAAGAAACAGGGCTGCCAGAGTTTATTTATTTATTAAAGGGAATTAATTCAATTAAAGGTTAAGATTGTTATAATTATATATATAATAAGTCTAAATTATGCTAATTTGATATGTAGCACAAAAAGAAAATAGAAAGGATGATGGTAATAATGGAAGGCAAGGAAGATTACTTTGAGAATTAAGGTTTAAATTATGAAATTGGCTAATCAATGGTTAAAGGTAAGTCATAAATATGTTATTATGCATGATTGTAGTTATTCCTTAAATTATTGAATCCATTTACTTATTATCATTATTTGGACTGAAATCATTTTCTTTATTGATTAATGATTTTTATTTGATATTTCCTACACTGATACCATACAATATGACAATGAGTATTGTACCCTTACTTGCTAAATGTCTGATGACATGACATGACAAAACTACCCGACCGATGGGACAGTGGGTGAAAATCATCGGCATTATACACAATGACCCATGAACAAGATACAGTATCCTAGTCCAGTTAGGAGGGATGGTAATACTCCTAACCATAAGGCTTGATTAATCTTATGTATTTTACGAGCTATTTCACGAGACCCTATATTTGTTATGTTCATGTTTATTCGACTTACTGAGTCATTGATATATATGATCCAAATTGATATTATTTATTTTATTGTTGATTACCTTACTTATTCATTGATCCTTGATATCTTGAATTCTACATGACATGAACATTTTACCTAGTCTTATGTATAATAATATGTTTATGACTCATTGAGTAAATTTACTCACTTTTTAGTAGTTTAATATTTTTCATGTTTGGAGTAAATTAGAGATAGTGGTTCCAAATGTCTCATCCTTCCTTTCAATTGAAATCAACAGTATCAAGTAATATAATTTTGTCTTTTATACATTTTGTGCTCTTAGAATGCTCCATCGATTTGAGGTGTAGATTGGAATAATTGTATAAAGAATTATAACTATGTAGAATGATAGAAAATTTGTAACATAAAATATGTATGTGATATTTAATTTTATATTATAAGAGCATAATTATTATTATCATAAATGGATATTGATTCAATTGGCTAATGTGATTGAGAATTGTGAATGAAATGTTATAGTGAGATTATAAGTCAAGATTAGAAGTGTATTTTTTTTTTTATGCAGGTTGAGGATTTTGAAAAAATAATTAAAAATAATGAACTTGGCATTATTCATTATGGGAATTACATTGAAATTGCAGGGGAAACTATGCTGAAACTTATATTTAATAATAAATGATTTAATTAGTTAATAGATGGTTATGGGTTCTACCGGTGTTGGTGGATTAGGCTATTCCCGAGCCCTAAGACCGTCATATTCTAAATTTTGGGATGTGATACCATTGAGAAGGAATTGTTCACATCAAGTTGAATAAGATGTCATCCTTTGGAAGCAGCTAGAGAGAGAAACAACCTCACAGATGTGTGTTTAACAATAGGACTAAAAGTTTCTTGAAAATCAAAACCCTCTCTTTGATTATAACTCTTATTTACTTGTCTATATTTAATCCTATCAATTATACCATATGAATTGTATTTGATTCTATATACCCATTTGCAACCTATGGCCTTTTGGTCTGTGGTAATGACATATGCAACAAGTTCAATTTTGATTGCTTCATTCCAATGATCATGTTTACAAGCTTCTGAGTAAGTTGTGAGTTCATAGTTTGAGGTGAGGGAAAGAACAAAATTATTGTAATGTGGGGAGAGTTGATTGCATGATAAGAAACTTTAAAGAGGGTGGTTGTAGTAAAAGAAGTTGAGGATTGAGGTGGATTTGAATTTTTCTGAATTTGTAAATGATAGTCTTGAAGATATAAAGGTAACTTTGTTATTCTTGAACTTTTTCTTGTTGGAGGGATATTATAAATGCAATTCTCAGTAGATGAAACAATAGTTTCTATAAGATGGGTGGCAGAATAAGTAGTGGGAATATGGTCATCTGTATGAGTGGAAATATTAGGAGTAAGAGGAACTGTATTATTATTATTATGATGATTGTTTTCTTGTGGAGCAATAGGCAGAACTAGATCATTTGATTGATTTGGAGATATACACTCTATAGGATTTGATAGAGAAGTATAAGGTATTGATATTGGAACATATGAACTATAAGTTGAGAATGGATTCATTGATATTTATGCAGTAGGTATAGAAAGATGAAAAGGAAGAAACTTTGATGATGATGTTTGAATAGGCAAAAAAGTTGAAGTTGTCTGCAAATGTGAAAGTGTTTGATGGGATTTCGATTGAATGGGAAAAACTTGTTCATGAAACTCAACATCTCTTGAGTAAAAGACTGTTTGAGTACCTAAATTAAAAAGTTTATAACCTTTGATATTTGGTGAGTAACCTATGAATATGCTTCTCCTTAATCTAGAATCAAATTTCTTTCTATGAGATATTGAATTGACAACAAATGTAAGACAATCAAAGGACCTCAAATACTCATAAAAAGGTTTCTTTGAAAACGGGACTTCAAAAGGTGATTTACCATTCAAAACTGAGGTTGGTGTTCTATTGATTATATATATAGTTGTAAGTATGGCATCCTCCCAAAACCTAATAGGCAAAGGTGAGTGAAACACTTTAGCTATATTAAGTATATGTTGATGCTTCCTTTCAGCTACTCCATTTTGTTGTGGAGTGTAGGGGCAGGTGATTTGATAAATGATACCTTTAGAGTTGTAGAATGTATATAATGAGAATTACATGCAATTGTTTGTCCTAATGACTTTGATGCTAATTTGAAACTGGTTCAGTATGAATTGATAAAATTGTGGGAGTATATGTGAAACATCAAATTTGTTTTCCATCAAGAAAAACCGTACAAACTTTGAAAAATCATCTACTAAAGTCAAGAAATAGTGATTGCCATCAATATCTCATTCTAAATAAGGACCCTAGACATCAGTATGGATGAGATCAAATGAATTTTTTGAATTATTTATATGTACATGGAAAGATAACCTTTTTATTTTTCTATAGGACAAGTATTGTAGAGCTTTGAATCTGTACTATTTACATCAGTAATAATGGAAGCAGTTTTATTGAATGGAAGATGTCCTAGTCTATGATGACATACATCAACTGAGACAGTAAACACAAACTTAGAATGACAGATAATAGATTTTTGTTTTTGAGAAAATAGACTTTGCTTGAGGTAAAATAAGCCATCTCTCATTTTAGCCAGTCAAATCGTCATTCATGATGAGTGGATCTGGATGAAACAATGGTTAAAAATGAATATGAGGCAGAGATTAGTATTCAAAAGAAGTTTACTGACAGAGATTAGATTGAAACTAAAAAGAAATTACTAATAAGATATTGTGTAAAGTGAGATAAGGGTTTAAGGTGACTGTACCAATGTGAGATACCTTAACTTGCATTCCATTAGGTAATTGAACATATAGTTTTGTACTTGAACATAAGAATCAAAGAGTTATAAAGAACATGCAATATGGTCAGTTGTTCCAGTATCGACTATCCAATGAGGTTTTGTGAATTTAGTGTCAAGAAGTTTCTAGAATTTTTTAGTATGATCAGTAGAGAATACAGAGAAATTGTTACCAGTAAAATTGGTTAGGTTTTTTGAAGAAGATGGAAGAGATGTATTTCTTGTAATATCTTGATCATTGAGGAAGCTCATAAGTTTTTGCACTTGCTCCTTAGAAAGACTAAGTCCTGTAACAACTCCATTAGATGTTTCAGTTCTAAGATGATTATTGACATTAACAGAAGCTTCAACTTGATAACTTATGACTTGATTTGCCATTTTGTTACCGTGATTCAGAGGTCTTGACTTATTGAACTTGAAATCTGCAAGGAAACCAACAAGTCTATAGCAATCCTTTTTAACATGGCCAGGTTTGCCATAATGAAAATAGACTTGAATGGACAGATTCTTTTTCACAACCATCACAGCTTCATTAGTGAAACTGTGAGATTGCAATAGCATGCTTCTTTGACTTTCTTCTCTTAATACCATATTATAGATTTGATTTAAGGATGGAAACGGTTTCATGATAATGATTTGAGATCTTAGGGCTTGATATGTTTCATTTAAGCCATTGAGGAATTTAAACACAAAATATTTGTTTGCTGCTTTAACAAATTTCTAAAAACATGCATCATTAATGGTAAAGGTCTGAAACTTTTGAGTTCCTTCCATATGCCATTGAGCTCTGTAAAGTACGCTCTATAGTCTTTGAACATTGTGTAACATAACAAAGTAGTTGTTAAAGATGACAGATTCGTGAATCATCTGGTTGAGAAAATCTTCGATTCAGTTTCTGCCATATCTTGCATGCATCTTCAATATAGAAAACGGTTGATGCTATAGATGGAAAAATAGATTTGAGGAGTCAAGCTACAATGAGATTATTGCATCTCGTCCGAGGAAGGTAAAGGTTATTATTTGATGAAGGCTTAACAATAGAATCGTCCAGAAAACCTTGAGCAAAAAGAAAATATCACTTTCAGGAAGAGAAATTGGTTGGTGTTAACTTTGGGGTAACAGTAACAGAACTATGATTCTCTGAGTGATGAAGGTAATAGACAGAAGAAGGATCATCAGTGGGATTGATTAAGGAACTCGCCATTGAAGAAGTTTTGAAGAAAACTTAAATTGAATGATGAACAACTAATTGAAAAAGAAAATCAAAACAGTGATCACGAATGGAGAGAGAAAACTAATTTAAGAAACTAAAGTAGCTCTAATACCATGTAATGATTTGAGATGAATTGAAATGGAATCTCTTAGATTGATATTGACTAGTTTCAGTGCTTATATACAAATCAAAAAGAAAATAAGAAACAAAAAATAGCTCTAATGAAAGAGTAACGAAGAAGCTAACTGAAGCTAACATAATTGTAACAAACTATCTAATTACATAACTAATTAACTAAGCAAGTGCTCTTATAAATAAATCAGCTTCTTGTGTTAATGCCAGTTCAGCTTCCAACTCATCTTTATATTATAACAACTTCTTTAACAGTAGCAGTAGCTTCTTTGACTTCACATTCTTCTGCTATTCTTTCACACCAATTAAAATATCAACTAAAATTGACTCATTCATACAACATGTGAATTAATAAAATAAGTAATTGAAAGACTTCAAATTACTTCAATGTTGAAAATAGCTTTGGTGCAACTTGCATTAACAAATAACATAATAAATTGATGACCTTAGCCAATAATCTAAAGTATTTCAAAGGCAAAATACTCAATTTAGAGCCTGAACTTAAATAAAAAATTTAATTTGAATCACATAGAAAAGCAGATTAATTTTCCCTTTATACTCAATTTTCAGACCAATTGAGGACTTCTCTGTTAATCACACTTGATAGAGTTAATTCAAGTTAGTAAAGTGATTTTTGTGAGATTCATTTATATTTTTAAATAATAAAAATATTAAAATTAAATAAATCATATTGTTAAATAATATAAATATAAATATAAAAAACTTAAAAAAAAAAAAAAAGACAAAAAAGACAAACCCAGATTCGGATGAAACCCAGATTACAATAACGCCCAATCTACCTTCCCGTTCACAGAGAACTTACCCCTTTTTGCTAATTCACAGAGAACTTTGGGTTGAATTCACCTTCATTCAAGTTGTTGATTTTATTGGTCTTCACTTTATTGATCAACTCTTACTCTATGACCTCGCAGCCGGTCTACCTGCTGAGTACAAGCTAGGAATTAGGACCTCAATATGGCAGTAGAAGAAGGTTACACTTTGAAGTGCCAATTGCATCCTTGAGATAACCCAACATGACAAACCCACCTCTCAGTACAATGCCACCGATTACTAACCCATCTCAATTCTGAATAGATCTGCCGCTGGCGGTGGAGCTCCAGCTGTTAGGATATGAACTGGATTTTTAATGGTTCATTGTTAGGAGAGTTTGTTAGCATGTTTAGCACCATCGGTGCACCATTTCCTGGCCTTTGTTGAATGGGAAGCTAGATTGGGTGTTATTGTAATCTGGATTTCATTTTGAAACTCAGTTATGATTTTTTTTTTTAAGTTTTTATATTTATATTTTTATTATTTAAAAATATAACTTATTTAATTTTAATACTTTTATTATTATAAATATAAATACATCCTACAAAAATCACTTTACCGAATTAATTCCGTTAAATGTGATTAACGGATGAGCTCTAAATTAATCCAAAAAATTAAATATAATAGAGAAATTAATCTATTTTTTATACGTACTTCAAATTAAATTTATAATCTAAATTTAGATTCAAAATAGAGTATTTCTCCTTATCCAAATAATAAAATCAAACTTACACATTTATCAACACGAAGCAAATATTTGTACAGTATTTTTCCCGATATTGTTGACCTTCAATCATCTTCATACATGCCTATAATATATGGAAAAGAATAATTCCTTCATTAACAAGAACGAAATGCTCTTTATATATTTTATTAATTCCCAATATAAAATCTTTTATTTTTTTCTTCTCTTAAGCAAGATGTGACAAATTTTAATCCAACCTAAAAATGACTGAAATTGGAAGAAATTTAAATTACTCAAATATGATGAGAGTTAATAATTACAACCTGTTAGCCTGATTGAAATATAATTTATTTGATTTGACTAGAAATATAATCCATTTAATCTGAAAAAAAATAAAATAATCTTTTTATAAATTTCAAACTTCTTTTTAAAAAATTCATTAACCTCCTACTTACAAATGCATTGAAATTTGACCTAAAATTCTTTTTCAGGGCCAAATTGATGTAATCCTATCCGTCTATAGCTCAATGTGACTCAATCCTAGCATGCTTAAATAAAGACTATACTTAAAGTTACTTGAACCCAAAATTATTCAAACAAAAAAAAAATACCTGATCCTAACCTGCTTGACCCATTTCTCTACAGAATTCTAAGGAAGCACCAAAACATAAATTCCCTTGGAGACTAAAAATTGTAATCCTTCCCTTTATCACATTTTTTTATATAATAATTACACAAACTATTAGCAAAATAAGATCACTTTTTTTCATTTTTATTGTTTACATATTTTCTGGATATGATTCTTTGCATCATTGATCTAAATCTCTATATTAGTTTGTGTGCTATCTTTTAGAATCGAGTTATCTACATATTCAAGTGAATCTGAATCATTCTAAAAAAAAAATCTCATTAGTTTATATATAAAAAAAAATTCATTTGACTCATCCAAATTTAATTTATATACTGAATTAATTTTCGATTCATTCAGAATTAATATCCTAGTTTTATCTTCCACAATATTTTTTGTTTAAAATATTTACATTTAAAAATGTAATAAATTAAATGATGGTTTCTAAGACCAAAGTATTTAACTATCACATTAAAATAAAAAATAAATAAGTAATAAAAGTGTTTTTTTATTATTGCTTTACTTTTAGAATGTAAAGCAATTGCATTGAGATAGCATAAGAGATTCAATGATTTTGAAATCAATTTGTTAATGACCCATAAGTCAAAAGCATTAAATTCACCATCATATTTATAAGACATACTCATATTTATATACAATTATATTAAGGAAAAAAGAATACAAAATACAAAGCACAAAGCACAATTGTATGTATCATATGAAAAATTCCAATAAAAAAGCACTTCACCCCATATTCAATCAAAGGCGGCGTACAAGAGTCCTCGAGATATTTATTTTGATCAAATATACACAAATCTATACATTGTTTCCATTGCATTCTTAGTATTTTTAATACTCTCCTACTCAACACAAATATATCAAAATTAAAATCAAATAGTTGCATGATCACGTTATACATTGTATTTAATCCATCTTTCTTTCTGATCAAGTCAAAAATAAATTATTCATATCAAAAATAATAAATTCATGAATAAAGGAAATATTTAGTTAATTATATAACCAACAAAAATCAAATCTCCAATTAATAAAGTAGAGAATAAACACACTCAATAATCAAGTCCAGTCTAAAGTTTCCGAAAGCATTTTCCATTGAATATAGATTAACTGGAATTTCATTGATTTATAGGTATATTGTACAGACTATAAATAGGTTGACTCATTTTTGTATAGATTGACATTAATTGAGTAAACAATATTTTTCATTTCTCTATCTCCTAAACACGATCTACTAAGGTTATTTTCTTCTCATGGTATCAAAGTGGTGAGATTCTTGGGTTTAGGTCTCAATCGAGTCAAATAGAGAGAAGATTGAAGAATATAGAGAGATTAATAGAAGGAATTTGATTCTTGAAGAATGGAGGAGATGGAGAATGGTTTGGTTCAAAATCTTCGAAGGACCACATAAACTCGCGAAGGGGCTAATCGCGAAGGGAATCTGCTTATGCTTCAAAATTCAGATAATCAAGATATTGTAATATCCCAGCAAACAGAACAGTCGATAGTGAGATAAAATAGTAGATAATATATGGATATAGTGAATTACAGTGATTGATGAAGTATTAATTGAAATATGAATAGGCTCAATTAATTATTGAAATATATAAAGAATGATAGAGAATAATATTTAAGAATTTTTGAGTCTCAACCGAACCACTTTTGAGGCACTATCCCTAAAAATACCGGTATTAATTACACTGTCGGGGAAATAGCAGTCCGACAAATTTAAAAATTTCTGACCCAGACTTGGGAGGATTAAATAAGTTAATTTTATGTAAAATTATGGTAAAAAAAAAAGAGTTGAAAAATATTTTGGAATACTGAAAATAATAGTAATGGCAAAATTGTAATTTATGACAACTTTGTGGGCAATTTTGAAAATCCACTACCTGAGATTCAGAAATGATCCATAACTATTTTTAAATGATAGAACAACTTAAAATAAGGTATTTTACTCCCCACAGTTGAGGTTGAATCTAAACAGAATAGACAAAATAAATTACAAAAAGTTTGGGGGTCAAAATGCAAATAAGGAAATTTTTGGGCCAAAGTGTAATTAAGTAAAGTTGTGGGACCCACCTATTTTAGAAAGGAGCATATGTGTCTGGCCATGGTGTGTGATGGTGAGGATTTTTGATAGGCAATAATTAATTAATTTATCAAATTAATGAAAAAATGACAAATTATCAAAAATCTAGAAAATTCTATTATTTTTATCTTCAATTTGTTTTTAGTTGGCTTTGTGTATATAAAAAGAAGATGGAAATTACAAATGGGGGAGGAAAATTGGCCGAACCATATGAAGAAGAAAGCAACCAAAGAAATATTTTTCTTAATTCCTCCAAATAAATCAACTAAAATTAGATAGGAAGAGATGAAAGAAAGAAGAGTTAAGAAAGGAAGTTGATGGAGATTATGTAAAGCTACTTGGAGGGATCAAAGAAGATGGAATTCAAGAGTTTAACTTAAGGTAATGTTCTTAAACTTTAGTTTTTAGTTTAATTTAAGAATTCAATGGTTTGATTTGGTAAATATTTGAGTTATTTGAGCTAAAGAGGTTGAAGATGAGTCAGGGTTTAAAAGGGATTTTGAATCTGTGTTGAAACAGTAATTTGTAGGCAATAATCCAAAATTTTAATGATTGAATTTAAAGATGGTTAAAACATAAAAGTTGTAGATAAATATGTTAATTAGATTTCTATAAAAGGAATTTAGAAAATTATAAGTGAGGAAAGAGTTATTGGGTAAAAACTGTGACTGACCTGGAATAAGGTTTTCTAGAAAATTCTACTGTGTTTTTATTGTACAAACCCTTAGAGACAAAATTAGAAGAAGTATTCAATACGAAAAGTGTTCATTTAGTCTTATCTATAATCCTGTAAAAATATTTTTCAATTGGATTTGTGGTTTATGAGATATTAGGTCATGAGTGTAATCTGCTCGGATTAACTGATAAACAGAATTGTCACACCCCAACTCCAGTGGTGCGACGGTCCTAGGGCAAGGGTAGGCTTAAGGCCACCATAAACTCGTAGAACACTCATATCTTGGATCTCTTACCCAATACATAGTCAAATCATATATAGTTATCATTATAAATACTCATTTCTATGATTCATGCAATCACCATTCATATATTTACATTCATCATCATATGATTTCCTCTCGTTCCTTACCGATCAAAAAATACATCCCACATCAATAAAGAGCGAGGGCAGCCTAATTGTAACAATTCAAACATCAAAATAATATCATCCTCAACATTTAACTATGGAGCTCTAGAGTATACTCCTTATACATACAATACCATAATACAAACTAATGAATATATATCAAAAGAATTACACAGAGTCTTCTTAGAGGAATGAATCAAGAAGCTCTGTCTTCTATATTAGCTCTCTCTCGAGCTACACTATCACCTAAAATCTACAAAAGAGGAGCAAGCCTTCAACTCAGTAAGGTATAAACATGCAAGATAAAGGTCAAGCCAAAGGAACATGGATATGGAAATATCATAAGTTTATGCTTACAAGAACATAAGTACTCATAATCGAATAGCATTGCCAAATCATATGATAGAATTGCAGAGTGCATCAGTAGTCTTGCTACCTTATCACAACAGAGCGCATCAGTAGCCTTGCTACCTTATCACAAAACATATGTGTAATATCTGTTAATTTTATTTTATGCATGTTTGTTGAGATGATTATGGATAGATCAGTATTTTGAGAATTTCAGAATATGTGTTTAGAAAGGACATTGTGAATCAATTTTCATGATCTTAAAGGAATAATTTAGAAAAGTGTAAAGCATAGAAGTTATGGATTTATATCTTATCTTTTAGTTTGTAAGTCAGTTTTGTAAATGTAACATCTTAGCCTAAACCCTGATAGGGACCTTTAGGGAAATTATTTTCCTTTCTTTATGGTGTGTTAATATTATATGTGAATGCATGGAATATATATATATATGCATGTTATATGACCTATTTTTAGGCCTAGAATTGTTTTGAAGTCAGTTAGGACTCAATCGGGTAAGTTTGGAATTTTTGGTAATTGGAGGACTAAATT
>CANXYC011777232.1:0-10297 GCA_948193065.1 Aleurites moluccanus
AGAATCAATATAAGATAACAAGTAAAGAGTATAACAAGTATCCATATAAGTATCCATATCAATATTCATATAAGTATCCAGTGTACGAGTCAACGCACATATGATATAACAGGATTGGGTTCAGTAAAAAGTGCAATCGCACTATCTGTAATTTAATACTCTAGCACTATCATACAATGCACAAACCACTTTACGTAAAGGGGATCAGCCCCTACAACTAGAGAATATAACGTCCCTCCCTAGCAAGGGTCCCAAAAATACCAGTATGCACACAGTCGATGGAATTACACGTTACACCATCGAGGTAGCCCTGTTATAATACCATATGGGTGTGTCTCTATATAACAGTCAATATAGCATAAATAGAACTCATATAGTTGTAGAATAATCATATATATGTCCATAGTAAATATTAAAACAAATTTGGCTTAAGTTAAAAAAATAGTCGGCGGGGCCCAGTTGCACTGCCGCAACTGACACTCGTCGTTACGGGTCCATTTTGGGATTTTTGAGTAGTTTCTGGTTAACTATGTTACCAAAGGATTTAGGTGGACCATGAGGTACCATTTTAAAGCTTGGGACAAAACTAGAAGATTGGGTCAAGTGGTGGCTCAATTGGCTTTATGGATTTCATTTTAGAGACAGACAAAGTTTAGGTCATTTTAGGTCGTTTCGGTGGGCTCATTTACGGGTCAAAATGCACTGTATGTACTGTAAGATAGCAAATGATGGTTTATCAGTCCAAATGACATTTCATATGATATATGATGCAAATCATGCATAATTATATATATAGACTCACCTTTTTCATAATCATACCACTTTATCCCCCAATATACAATCGGTAGCCCTAATCGCCCGCCGTTCGATACTCCGAATTGGAGTACTCAACGGTTCACCTATTTCTACATATAACACTCCGATAAGATGTAAAAACATCATAAAGCATATCATTCACATTAACAGACATGAAACATACACGTTATGCACTATAAACCATATTTTACACAATTTACCCTTTTTCCATTCCTTTATGCATTATACATATACTATCATCACATTTGACTTATATTTCACATATTCATCACTATTATGCTATATTAATAACTCATATACACTTAGTTCAATATTCCAAATCAAACATACACCAGATTTCAAGTTTAGCTTCCAAGTACTTATATCAAATATCTTTTCCATAACTAAGCTTATACATTTACATTACTTGTACCATTAAATCATATTCAAACCTTACCTTTCGAGTTACTTTAACCTAACAAATTAAACTTACAAACTCAATATGGTTTACCCTAAATGGAATTCATTCCATTCATCCATTTTTCAACACCAATCAATCATACAACATACATATACACCAATTACACAACATTCATCTATTTAAACCTGTTAAACATCAAAGCACAATTCCATTATTCAAGCTTCAATATTTTGGCCAACCTAGTATTCCATTTAAATGGATTTCTTTCCATCCAATAATCACTAATTTATTACATACACATCAAATACATAACATTCCATCATTTAAACCTATAAAACATCAAACATCAAACCATTCTATAAGCACCTTAAGTTTTGGCCAAGATGGTTCTTCCACCAAATAGATTTGTTTCCATTAAATGATCACTAATTCACATCAAACACATCAAATACAACTCATTTGAACAAAAATTCCATCAAAATAACATCATTGAATCATACCTTTTCTTATTAGGGTTTTCTTTCCAACTTTTTGAATTTCTTCCAACCTAAACACATTTTTGTCACCAATTAACATCAAAGAACGTCTTAGGAACATAATTAAACCAAAAGGATTACAAAATCACTTAATTTTCAAATAGTTCTTCCAAAACTTCAAAGCTTTGATTTATCAATTTTTCTTATTTTTCCTTTGAATCTAAGGATAGATTTGTGTTTAGAATGATGGAATTAACAAGTTTGGATCAAAAAATGAAAGAAAACAACAAGCTTTGGTGTTGGACAATGGTGGCCGAAACCTTTGAATGAAGAAAGAGAAAATTTTACTTGGTGAAATGGCTAAGGAAGAAGATGGAGGTGGGAAAAATCTATAAATATCAAGTTGGTTATCCTATGCTTTGAGCTTATAGTAAAAATTATGCAACCTAGCTTACTAACCATCCAATTTTTGACCTTTTCATCCAATGGTTTGATTTAGGTTAGCCTAAAATGATACCATAGGCTTGCATACACCAAATAAGTCCATAATTCAAAGGAAAAGACTAAACTATCCTTAGTTCAAATGAAATCCCTTTCCGAGCAGCTTTGCCCATAATTATTTTCTACCGGCTTTAACTTTCCAACAATAATTCATTTAATCATAAAACCTCTATTTTCATGTCCTGATATTCTATTTTATCATCAAATATGATGTTAATTCCATAAAAACTCAAAGGGATGTGAAATAACCATTTTGCCCCCAGTTCATCAAAAACTCAAATTTACCCGATTTCTTCCTAACAACTTTTAAACCCCCTCTATTCATTCAAACACATCATATAACATGCATATCTATCAAATTCATGCATAAACATATAAAAATTCACAATATTTAAGTTAAGGCAAAAATTCCCCTATGTTACCCTTTATGGTCCAGGTTAAAGGTTTAGCTGAGGTGTTACAGAATTGGAAGAGAAAGGTTCGACCAAGACAAAGATGAGAAGAAGAATGAACAAAAAAAAAATCTCTAAGGCATGCTTATATAGTAAGAAAAATTAGCAAATTATATTTTGGTCCTTAAACTTTCAAATAATTGGATTTTGATCCTATTTTCTTCTGTAATTTATTCTGTCTATTATGTCGAGAATAAAGTTTTAAAGTGGGAACTGAAATGGATTATTTTATCTATAATTTATTATAAAAATAGTTTCAGAGCTATTCTAGAATATAGACAGTGGGTTTCCCAAAATACTCCTGAAGTTCCACTTATTTATGGTTTTGCCATTACGTTGATTTTCCAACATATTTAATACTTTTCCATAATTTCTTCATATAATTAACTATAATTAAATCTAAATCTCCCATTAGCTATAATACTGAGAAAAATTAACTAAAATTAATTACTGTAAAAATTCTCTGAAATTTTCTAGTTATGTCTGTGTTTCCCGGCCCAATAATTAGTTATACTGTTCAATTACTGTAGCAATTTCTAAGGTATTACACTAACCCTTCTTTCCAAGATAGAACAAGATCCATTTTGCATCATATCTAAGGGACTCTTTGGTTCGGACCGAAGAAGCAATGTCACTCGATCATTATCAAACTGACTGCCGGAAATAGACCGATTTTATATCACCCTTCAATTTGAATTAGCAAAAGCAATGTCTTATTGCATAATATGGATTTCAAAGATTCATAATTTGGATGTGAATGAGTCAAATTACTTATCCCTCGGTCTATTAGTGAACTATCCAATCCCAGGGAACAATAAAGCTTCATATGGTTTTTCCAAGTCCGACAATAGGTTTTTCAACAAGCCTTAATTTTGACATATATTTTTTTATTATTATGAGAATCAATCCTACTACTTCTGGTCTGAAGCTTAGTGAAATTTTGAAGTGAAATCACCTGCAGAAACGAATCTTTTTCTTTTGAAATAGCCAAGCTAGACGGGATTAGAGCACGTAGAATATAAAATTGAAATGAAATTTTGATAAGAAAAAAATCTCAAATCGCCATCATGCGGGCCTTCCACCTGGGGGCCGGCTATGCCAAAACAAGAGAAACCCCATCCCTCTCCTTCCTTTTTTCGCCCCATGTCGCAGTCTCCAGGGTTCATAACTATTCCTCTTACTACAGGACGCTTACCTAGCCAACATTTAGATCTGATATAGAAAATACTGGAAAAAAAGGGAAAGGAATGAAAATATCCCTATCGTACTATGATATATGAATGGGAGAAAAATTCCCTTCTTTTTTTTATTTGAAAAAAAAATAATCTTTTTTTCAATTCATCACTATAAAAAGGATAATGGTAACCTCACCATTAACTATTTCATTTATTAACTACTTCATTTATGAATTTCATAGTAATAGAAATAAAATAAATGTATATCCTACCGAGAAAATGGGATCACTTATTATGGACTTGTTGAGAATGTCGATCCCCTAAATTATTAAGCAGCGGTGTAGCATCAGATCCCAAAGATTGCTACATGAGCTCCCAGTAGTTTACCGGACAAATTGATAAGTCAGACTCTTTATTTTGGGGGCGTATATGATGCCTCAGCTCCGGAGGGAGGGGGGGAGGGGTGGAGATGTAAGAAAAATTACCGAACCTATGAATTTATTCCTTGTTTTATTTGTGAGTCAGTGGTTAGTCCTTGAATTTTGAAAGAATAAAAAAAATAGTCAACTTTTTTTCCTTCATCCCCCTTCATAGTGGAGAATAGCTAATAGTTAGAACTCATTAAAATAAAATCGAAAATCTCATTCATGGACGTTGATAAGATCTTTCCATTTAGCAGCACCCTCTATAGACGAACCTTGCGAAGGAACCCTTTGCATTTCAAAAAATTTCTATGATATAACAAAACAATGAGCTAACTCCAAAAACCCTTCCTCAGTTCGGATTGCAGGCTGTAACTCGCCTGCATGAAGCCGGAATCACTAGTAATCACCGGTCAGCCATATGTTGGTGAATTTGTTCCCGGGCCTTGTATATCTGAATTGTATCTAGACTTCCTTTTTGTGAAAAAAGAGAGAGAGAACTTTTGAAAGAGAGAGAGAACTTTTGTTTTGTTTTTTATTTCTATGTTTTTTCATATCTAATCCCATATAATCTTCTTCAATATCTTTTATACTCTCAACTTCCATTTTTTATATCACATTTTCATATTTCACTTAATAAACCATTATATATATGCAATAATTTAATTAAAGTTTAAATATTTTTAACCAAAATTTACTAAGTCATTAACACAGTATTTATACATACTCTATACTAATGATAAAATCATGGAGCAACTCTAGAATAACAAAATACAAATTCTTTACAGATGAGGCAGTATCCAAGCTTAGATGAACGAGATGGGCTGGAACCACCACTATCTACTATAAACCTGAAAACATTGAACCACAAGAGGATGATAATTTAATATCAGTGAGTAATACACATGTTATCTTACTCGTGAGACTAGGTGAGTGAATTGCTCACAAGGAAGATAATGATAGCATGAATATATATGTATATATATATAATATACAATAACAATGGGGGTCATTAGTTAATTAAAGATTCATAAAAAAATAAGGTCATTCAACATGTAGGTTTGGTTATCAATATCTTCATATTGGCATTAAAGATACATATCGTATCATATTATTATAAAATTGACAAAATTATTATTGATCATTTAAACAAAGGCTACAATACGATAGCATGCTATTTACTCATGCGGTTGATCAGATCACATGGCTAGGACCTTAACCCCCTCTTAGTTAGGATCATTAAACCACTGTGCATAATGTCATTAAAACTTCTGTCATTTCATTAATTTCATATATAGTGTTTAATCATTAAGTGTCAGAGAATAACTTAAGCACTTTCAAGATTTTCAATCAATAAAGTATTTGGCCAATCATACAAATTCAATCAAAAGGAATCATTTGGAATTTTAGAAGACATAAAAAGAATCATGGATAATACAATTGATGCTTTCGGCCAATAGTGAGAATTTCAAATCAATTTCAATAACTTGGTTTGAATACAATGTCAAGTAAAACAATATGTATATTACTCACCTCAATAGCCAAAACCCAAAAATCAAGCTTCATCCTCTATTAAACAAAGACAAAAGAGGTGATCATGAATATCTTTGTCTTTCTTCTTGGATGCTACACATACAATTAAATATAATTTAGTATCAATTTGATATGAACTTATATTAATTAAAACTCTAATTAATTAATTTCCCTAAAATTTCTAAATCTTAGGGTTAATTTCAACCTTCTATTGGTAGCCTTGGTTCTCTTAGTCATATCTCCCTCCATAATTATTCAATTGCTTCAATTCTTTTTAATATTTAAACTAGATATCTCATGCTCTAACATATCTAAATTAGATTTGTCTAAATATTACACAATTTATGATAGAATTTCTAATTTAGTCTTGCATCCTACCATCTACCCTACAATTTCTATGCAAGCAACCCCTTCTATTTTACTTGTAACTCATTATGTAGATATTCAAATGATGTTTTGTTTAAAAAGTTTAGATAAGACATAAGGAAATATTTTTAATATTTTGAGTTTTCCCTAATTATGTACTTAAGGTTCTCAAAAACTCAAAATTCAGTAGGGTTGCCCTGTCCAAACCCTAACCTGAGCTAGCAACACTTAGTATTTCATATCTTTATATAGAAAGAATTTGACAAAATTTCCTTAAAGGAAAATAATATAAATATGTATATATAAAATGTTATGTTTTGTAAATTTTCAAATTCTAATTTTAAGAACACAAAAACCTAGCCTCAAAATACTATCAAGACATAGGAATTTCAAAATTTTTAATTATTTGCTCATAATCTAACTTTCTTTCTCCAATTAGACTTCTAAACTACCATTAAAACTCATTAACTCAAATTATAGAGCTAGTTTAAGATTTTACCTCTTGAAGTTTTGAGAGAATTTCCTCCACCTGTCAATAAATTTTTCACTAATTTGATGAAGAAGGAAGCTTACAAGTAGAAAAGCTTGAAGTTGAGATGGTGGGAAGGTGATTTGAGTAAGGGAAAATGAGCAAAATTTTTGGAGAATTTGGACATGAAAATTTCAGCTAAGGCTCGGAGAAAGAAGATGAAGAGGATAGCTTTTCTTTTCTAATTATGTTTATTTATAAAGTTTAATCACCAATTAGAATTTTAGGAAAAGAAAATTTAAAAAAATTGAAAAGGAAATGAACTTAACCTAGTTTGTGTCTAAATTAATTTAGATAAAATTAAACAAATTAATTTTGGTGCAGATCTCTCCACTTGGCCTGCCACCTAGCCTAAAATAATGATTATTATTTATTATTTATTTTATTTATGAGTCAAATTAATTTTGACCAATCTCTCAAAATTTATAAAACTGTCATTTTTCTCTTCTTATTCTTCTATATATTTTACTTCTCTACTTAAATATTTATATTTTATTAATTTCACTCAATTATATTTTTAACTTATTCATTATTCATCATATTTTTATGTGTATGAAGAAAAATTTGATAAAAGATTGTTTTAAAATTTATTAAAAATCAAATATCGAAAGGTGTTCAAACTTAGATTTTTCTTTTTAAGTTTTTTAATTGATTTAACTAATTAGCACTCTTTCTAATTTCATTTAATCTTCTAATTATTTTTTTCATGCTACTAATCGATCTAACTTAAGTTAACCATAATTAATTCTAAACAATGCACCTTCTAAAATCTATGAAAAATTGACTACTGACGCTCGTTTTTTGTAACTACCTTTAATCGTTTTAAATTTTCAATTACGGTTATAATAGGTAGAAATTGCATGCTGTAATAATTTTTTATATATTTTTTTTTTTACTAGAGGCTAAGGCTAAAGTAGCTTGAATTTTGCTCTTGTTGATTAAAAAATCTCATTATTGAGGGATGTTGGCTAAAAAGTTTATTTTTTAATTAAACCATTTAATAATAGCATTGGTGCAGGCTTAATTGTGAGAACAATCAGACCACCATTTAATATAAAAGACTCTGATTAAATTTAGGGCAAAAGAAGGAAAAAAGTATTGTTTAATTTTGTAATTCTAGGGAAAATCTATGGAATTCCAAAAGTAATTGTGAAAGTTAATAATTTATCTTGACTAAATTAAGGAAGTTTTTTACTAAATAATTCAAAATTTTGACTAATTTTTAAAAGTAATATTTGTTGATTAATACCAAAATACATTCACCATTCTTGAAACCAAGATGAGAATATTGTATTTTTATTTTTGTGGAAATAAATAAAATAAGAATGAATAAAATTATGAATATAAAACATATAAAACCAAACATTTTTATAATCTTGGTAAGCATATGAATTTAGAATAAAAGATTTGGAGAAAACTCTTGAAGTAAATATATATATTCCAGTCACTTAAATTAAGAACTTTAAGGATTTTGCATTTTGAATAAAGGATTTTTAAGGGTTCTTTTACTATCAAAGCTGTGTTTTAATTCTATTTAATTAATATCAATAATAATAAATTCATAAAACTTATGAGTTTGTTGTAAAGTGTCTGGAATAAAATGAAAATTAGGTGGAAATATTCTATAAATAATATTAAGAAAACTACTATTTTGGTGATTGTACTCGGATTCTAAAAAATAATAACTTAATATAAGGGTTTGTCAATATATGGGGTTGAGCGGTTTTTTATTAGAACTTGATGGTGAACTTGGTATTTGACTAGAATAGAAGTTGTAGTTTGTAAAGCACTTGAATAGCTCATAGTTTTGTTGGAGGCAAATACTAATTTTATACTATATAAATCACAGGTAACTTTTTACTTAATGGGAGTGCCTATTAAATAATTTGAAGTAAAGGGATAAAATTTATTTCTTTAGACTAATTTTTTACCTGTAGAAATTCATGGCTAAGAAAATCAAGTAAAAAGCTTGAAGAACCTTTAATATATTATATGTCAAAATAAAAAACAGATGATAAAGCTTGCCAATGTGCAAAAATTTATTTAGAAACAAATATTCTAAAATATTTTTAGTAGCTGAATAATCAATGTGTAATAACAAAATTTTATTTACTAAAATCATCTTCAAATTTTAAAATGTATAAAACAATGGAAAGTAATTCATTATAGAATATTTTGCTTGAGTATCATTCTATGCTACAGAATGGAATCTAATTAGAGAATCTTGAATATTAGAAGATAATTTTTGTTTAAATATAGAGTTAAATATTTTAGAGTTTCTATATTTTTTATATTATATTAAATAATCCTTACATTTCAAAAAATATATTAAGTCATCCCTCTATTTTACTTATATTAAAAAAATGGGGTTATTTCGTCCACTCTCACCTTTTTTAGCCGTTTATGCATTGTTAAAAGACATTATTGCCCTTTCTTATATACACAAACAAATGAGAAACAAGTTATTTGAATAAAACGTGACCTTTGCTCATGCTCAACGCCTCTATCAACTGTTTCATGAAAGCCATAATAACCGCATTGTATGTCAACTGAAAAATCTCCTCTTTAAAATTTTCAAAGCGTGAGTTCGTGTGGGTAACTTCGGTTGTGACTGAGCGACGATTCCCTGTATTTTTCGAAGGCATTACTGGAGAAAAGTCATCGAGGTTAGTGCATTTTGCATGTGTAGTTTTTCATTAATGAGTAATGGTGTGATGTTAACATTGTGTTTATGAAAAGATGATTTGGTGACTGGTGATTTGGGAATTTTGATTTTGCATGGTTTTCGAAAAATGGAAGACTTTATTGGGTTTTCAGATAAAGGGTTAAAAAATGGTAACTTTTTTGTTGCTGAGTTGTGGTGTTTACTGGGTATATTGGTATTGTTTAATAGTTGTGTGCAATATATATATTTTTGGGGGTTAGGGTTTTGGTAATAAATAATATTTTTGGCTATATTGGTATTGTTTAATATTGGTATTAATTAATAGTTATATGCAACGTATATGTTTCTTTAATATTTTTGGTAATGTCTACCAGTGTGTTGGGGAAACAGTCAGGTGTATATATATTAGTAAAATAACTGCAAACATATTGTTGTTGATAAATTATTAGTAAACACATTATTGTCCTTATATTTTTGGTAATCTCATATAATTAGGGGTGTTAAAGGTTCGATTTAATTAGTTTAGAGTAATAATTTTTAACTAAACCAATAAAATCAATTTTTAAAATTTTCAACTCTTAACCAATTATAGTATTTAAAAAAAAATACTATCCAACTACCATAGAAAAATGGTCCAAGTAATTGATAAATTATCCCATTTAAAAATAAAATCTAACTTTTCAACTCTATAATTAATACTTATTTAACAATATATTATTAATTTGCATAACAACTTTAACAATTATAATCGATATGAAAAATAAAAGATTAAAAATATAAAAAAGTAAAGACTAGCATGGTATGAATAAAATCTTAATAGCCTATTTTAAAAAATATTTTTAAGAGTATTAGATATATATATATATATATATATATATATATATATATATATATATATCTATATATATATAAGAGTTATATTATATTATAGTTTAAGTTTTGTTTAATTGGATTTTATGTTT
>CANXYC011777244.1:0-100653 GCA_948193065.1 Aleurites moluccanus
AAGAGTATAGGGCGGCAGCGTTTATCCTCATTCATCAAACTTGAGTTCTGGAAATGAGCAATAAGAGCAGCTTTTCCCTGAATTCGAGCATATGCAAGAGATGCCACCTTTTCACTATTGAATTTCTCCCATTTTTTGCCACTGAATGCCTGCAAAAAGATATATTAATCTATACAGTTAGCATTTAACTTCTTCATTGATGAACTGGTGTTGAGGGTGGAAGGGCATTTCCTTTCATGGAGAAGAAAATAAATTACAATCACTTAGCCTGCATCATACCTTGTGGAATGGAATAATCTGTTGAGGATCAATCATATTGATGAATGCATAGCCCACATTGCATTTATTCTGTCAAAACATAATCAGAATTTAAATTACTGGTACAAATAAGAAAACCATATAAAAAAGAAAAAAAGAAAAAAGCATTATTTATACATATGTGTATGCATGAGTGGATATGCTTAGAATGTGAGGTCTTTTCAACTAGAAAGTTTACTTGCCTTGAAATCAATTGGCAAGTAAATGAAGTCGTAAGTCCCTCGACAATGCTCATCAATTGCAGCCAGCAACATCTTAGAAGTATATCTGGGAAGAAAACCAAAAGATGAAACAACAGAAGGCAAAGAGAAAAAGGAAATGCATATCAAATGATTTGAGCACTTCCAAGCAACCACAAACATAAAAGACCTAAAGAAACAAATTATGTCATACAATAAATTTTAACTACCAATTTTGTATTTAATAAAATTGAAATGCTAAAAATGTTTGATGTGGATAACCATTGGCAATAAAATATTACAAATAGAAAATATAGATTGGATAACCAGGACTAAAACCCGTTCTACTCTCAATTAGCTCATTTTTGGTCCTCATTTACTTTGTCCAGACAGCAGAATCTCAGTGATCTCAAGCATCCTGTAAAACTGGGAATACCCTAGGAAAAAAAACAACTGAGCCAGCAACTCTCAAGCCAACTTGAGGTCCAAAAACATCAAGCCAAGTGCAATAAATTTATTATTAAAACGACTAATTCACAACCAAGAGAACGAAAAAAATCTACAGTTAAATCGCATTTTATATAGCTTTTTATGAAAGACAAATTAAAATATATGGAGGATGATTTTTCCTTACTTATTTGGAATGTTCTTTATCATCAATGTGGTTCGACTGTCTTCACCATGCAATATCCGGTCAACATCAAGTTCGTACTGTTTCTTATCTGAATGATTGGAATTTGATTCAATCCTACGGTGTGAGAGATTTCTCACACGTTCATTAGAAGAATCAAAAGAGGCTGGCATCGAGATCATTGGATTCCTCCCAGGGAAAATGTGGCACATTGGCTGAGCAGCGTGCAGTCCTGCAGTTTTAGTTAAATCCATACAATTTCCACCAACGTGAGAGAATATGTTACGGGAAGCAATTTCCACAGGATGTGGTGGAGAGCTACCAGGAAAACCCACAGTCCCAAGAGAACCCAAATGGAAACTAGAAGCTTCCGGAGACTCTCCAGAATAAGCATGTCGCCTGTCCCACATGGAGGGATTGACAGCTGGTGCAGATCCAATGTGATGATGTGCAGATACTGTATTGAGCATGACTTGAGGCGCTCTAGGAAATCCAGGCATATGTGGAAGGTGATGGGCAGGAACACCATTGGCAAATACTGGAGAATTTGGCCAGATCATACGGCCTGAATGTTGTTGACCCAAGTTGGAATTGTTCCATATGTAATGATGTCCAGGCAGTGAGCAACTTCCATTTCCAGCAGATCCAAAAACTAGAGAGATTTTATTCAAAAAGGAAATTTCCAAAAAGATCAATAAATTTGAAAATGAGGGCTAAGGCCATCAACTTAAACTTCAATAACAAAAGTAAACTGAATTAATGATTTTAAATGAAAAATATATATAATGGTTTCGATTCAAACATTTTCCATAAAAATAGAGTGAAAGGATATCCAGGACAGCTAAAAATTTCTCAAGCATTTACTGTGACAACATAAGTTCTAGAGGAACATAAATGGCCAATCACTCCTAAAATTCTGCTATTTACAGAAGGAAAGTGGAGACAATAAGCTTTGTTTTTAGGAATTAAACATCTCAATCATGAAACCAAATTAGCTTAAGAATTGAGTAGAGGTATCCATATAATGCATCTACTGTTACGGACTAATGGTGAGTTCTCATTCAGTGAAGGAGGCAACCACAATATGAGCCAAAAAAAGGTTCTAGGTCCAGTATGTATGTTTCTAATTTATTGGAAAGCTACATTTAATTTAGAAAGCATTAGAACCTTGCAGAAAATACGAAGTAATTAGAAAGCAAGCAGCAAATTTTGGATGAGAGAGGCCTCAAACTCATTGCAGAAGAGGATTGATGAAATATTCCATCTTGAAGTCTAAATTACCCATTCTTATCAGAAGGGATTTTAATCCCTCAAGAGCAGCAATCTTTATGTCTACTAATATTTTTATAGTGAGTTACATTTTTAAACAATATACAACGTTGCAACAAGCTACCTCACATTAATAACTTACCAAAGTGTACTATAATTAATTAAGCTCCAAATTACAGGAAAATACTACAACAAAAAATTTGAAACAACTTTACCTAACAGAGTTACTGAATATCCAGGCTAATCAATTCAATTTGCTAAACACTCAGCCAACAGCTTTTTGAGGTTAGCTCCCATGCAAACCAATTAAGAAATACACAAGTCGTTGAAAAGCTTAAACATGTTCCACAGCAGAAATGCAACACAAATTGTTTAACACAAATATTAGAAGGGTAGGCTCCTGCTCCTCATGAACCACTTTTACAAAAAAGTTTTAATTCAACAGGCTTAATCTGAGCAGTTCATAAGCAATTTTCAGTGTCCGATTTTTGTTAAAACTTTTCCCACTTGCATCAATCTAATTGGGAAGCATATGAAGCTTAATCATATTCATTATTATTGCATATCTCCATGCATCAAAACACATCTTTGCATGTTTTAAGCCTAGTTAATGTTTAGTTAGTCACCTTTCACTCTCTCATTATATAAATACAAGAGAAGATGTAAGATGAAATGGAGTGTAGCACATAATAACCATCTGAACTTACCCCCTCCATTAAGTTCCATTAGGTGCCCATTTGAGCCTACTCCTTGAATGTGTCTGCTGTTGATTCCTTCTGCCACTTTGGAACAACCACTACGAGTCATGCCTCCTATATTGCTTGGGGAGTTGTATGGAATACCATTGGCCAAACTATCATGATGCTCTGGCAAGGAATGAGGGTGAAAAGTTGGAATGCATTGGTTACCAAACATAATTTCATCCATGGAATGGTTAGGTTCGTGAAGGCCCAATTGTTTGCTGGCAGAGACCACAGTCACTGGAGAGGGCAAGTTCTTTGGAACACTGGAACTCTGATGAGATTCAATAAATGAACCCACAGGTGACTGTATAGAAGAAGGAAAAACTTGGGTCGATCCATTATCCATGCAGCTTGATGAAATTACTCCAGAAGAAAATGTTGCTGTGAAAGACATAGCATGAGGACAAGAAAAACATATGTTTTAAGAAACAAAAAACTTGAGCTTATTTAAAAATAAATTTTTTTTAACAGAATGAACTACCCAATCTTCCAGATGGTGAATCATCAAAAGGGCTTTGACAAAGATTGAGTTCATCTTGCTCCTGCTCAGGCTTTGGCATCAAACTGTAAAAGAATATTTTAATTAATGACCAGGTTATGCAGATCTAAAACAAGGAGAGATTGGATAGGAAATGGAACCATTTCAAATGCTAGAAGCATGTTAAAGTAGCCCGAAATCAAGTAGCACTTCATTCATCAACAAAAACTTGACAGTATAACAAAGGCAGAAGCAATAAAGTTACAGAAATAAAAGGTGAGAAATAACCCAATCTTTTATCTTTTTGGGTTCACAAAGAAAATATGATATCCATGAATCCCCAGTAAGAAGGAATCTTAATTGTAATTTAAATAAAATACTACCAAGTGTTAAAATGACTATACCGTCTGGTGCCCCCAGGTCGGCTTGGTTCAAGCTTGATCTGCTTCCCAGCAATGTCACTCCTGTTTAATACAGAAAGGGCAGCTTCTGCAGCTCTAATATCATAATACTCTATGAATTTGTGATGGCGCTTGTGTGGGGTTTCACGGATCTGCTAGCCACAAATTATAACTGAGTAAATTGGATATATCTTTGATCCATTGTCAATAGGATACAAAATTATGTTCAGTTCAAAATTACTTCTTTAATTTCTCCATAAACTCCAAATATTTTGTTAAGCTCCTCAGTTGAAACAGAAGAATCAAGGTTGAAAATAACTAGAGTGCCCTGGTTAATATCTTTCTCAGATGGATTGTCCTGATAGAGTGAAATGCCAAAAAACACCGAGTAAGAAAGAGTCGGATGAAAAATGCAGAAGCAGAACTCCAATTAAACAAAAGCAGCCACAAAAATGACAAGGACAACAACAATAATAATGTTCATAAGAGAAGAAAAATTACAGAAGAAATGCACCTTTGGAATTGAGTAGTGTATGTCCAATTTCCTACGCCTCAGGGGTTTATTCTGAAGAGATCTCATTGCATTTCGGGCTGCCCTTATGTCATAGTAAGAGATCATAACAAAACCACGATGCTTACAGGCTGTATAAAGTGTTCGGATATCTCCATATTGCTGATAGAACAAAATGCAAACGCCAAATTAACATTCAAAATAAGTTGGATTTACTCGCTCATATTAAGGCCAAACAAAACATTGAATAATATGTAGTACCTCGAAAAGAGTCTTTAGCTCGGAATCTTCAACATTGCTATTGATGTTTCTGACAAAAAGTGTTCTAGAAGGGTGTTCACCATAAGGATGTTCACCAACAATTGAACCATTAGAACCCCCTAGACCATTGTTAACTCCACCAATAAAATCCAAATTCCTTTGCCCTACATTGAGGCGATCTTCCCCTTCTAATTCCATTCCTCCACCCGTGATAAACAGGTCAAAATCTTCCAAATCATCCACACTATTGGCATGAGCATTATGCCCCAACTCATCAGTCACTCCAGAAAACAGATCATCTTCAGCAGGAAGGAGATTCCCAATAGTCTGAGCCTCGAGCTCTTCAAGAGATTCAAAAGGCTCATCCACCTCATGGGGTGAAGCAACAGGTTTGGCAGATTGATGTGACAGAATGTCATTCTCTAATAATCTCACTGCAGATATGCGTGGAATAGTTATCAAACATAAAGCAATAAGCAATGGCATAGTTATCAAACATAAAGCAATAAGCAATGGCAATTGGCAAATATAAAATTTGAGGGAGAAAAGGAGGGCAGGTAAGGGATGAAAAATATTAAAAAAAAAAGAGTTAAAAAAAATTTTGGGAACCAGTTTACTGAAATGTTAAAATTTCTAATCATAAGAGGAAGTTTCACTTGTTTTACAAGAATCATAACTAAAACTTTCCCATCACAATATATGTTAAAGCAAGAGCATCAGAGCACAATTGCAAATAAACAGTTTAGCATTATGAAAAGGTAAGCTTACACTTTCCACTAAAAACTTCAGACAATGAGCTTGAGAACAGGCTGCTTTCCCACCAGTTTGAACTAATACCACTCTTATTTCCACCCAAACTATAAGATGCAGGTTGCACAGATAAACTTGACCATGGTTTTGTGTGATTATCCATAGAATTCCATGAAGTCTTCAACATGCAGGCACTTCCTTCACCAACAGATAGCTTTTCTTTTTGATCCATGGATAGAATTGATTGTGGCAGTTGCACACAATCCACTGATAGTGCTCCACCTGGTGAAAGCTTTTCCAAAGGTGACGAAGCAACCAACTTGCTGTTAGGAATTGGTACCATTCCATCAGCTCCTACTGAAGGACAATATTTATTCATTGATAAGAATTGTGAAATTTGTTAATGTCCTTTAAATATATACATATAGCCTCAAACATTACACATTCTTCAGAACAAAGAACCAGGGAGCAGAAAAACAACTTGGAAGAATCATCAAAAAGACTTAAACCTAAATGGAAATAAGATTTTAACTAAGAATCAGTGACTATGAGCTTCACTTAACCATAGAAATACCACCAACACCTATGGAATAACTACTTCAGATGCAATTTTCAGTTTAAAGGTTAAAATGATTTGCACAATCACTGTGCATGATCATTATACAAATGAAAAAATCTATGTCCATTTCTAGTGACTTGGCTGTCACATCTAATACATCCAATCCGAGCCAAATAGCTAGAGCCCACTATCAAAAAGCAACTTCAATTGCGGAATGCATTCAAAACAAGACCAATTGGCAGGCTAAATTAGCTGAGAAAGTAAATAACTGAATGGCACTCACATTGGTGATCTGGCATTGAATGCGACTTCCAAAACCCAATTTGTCTCTGTCCAATACAAGTTGCTACCAGATTACTTAAACCCATCAATAAGACTGAGATAATAATTGTTTTGAGGTACAATAACAGAGAGAATAATCCAATGGAAAACAGAGAAAATTATCCTATCCACAAGTATACAAAAACCAGAAAGAAGTCATAAATTGCAAATTTCAAAAACAAACTAGGCCGAGTCAAGTACCTCAGCATGTGGCCGGATGTCCTCCAAAAAGTGAGATGATGCAGTTGCACCCCTTTGATCCATAATTTCAAACGGAATAGTGTGGATTTAGACTAAAAATTTTCAAAAACTCTAACAGAAAGCTTCCTGTATCAAAATTGTTGCCTATCCCGGTGTTCATTGTGCTTCTTCTGCAGAGGACTCAAAGTTCAATATCTTCAAATTGAATCATGAAGCCCAACAGATACTTTGATATTGACGAGACTGGAAAAATTAGAGTAAAAAAGGTGTCCTCATCCAATACAAGAAAATACAATCTTGTGAAAATAGGAAAACAGTCATTTAATTGAAGAAAGCAAATATCGAAAATTATTATTCTTCTTTGCAACAAAGGTAGGCACTTTCTAGTTAAATTGGCAACCTAAAAGGTGTTACATGCCAAATAAAACGTTTTTCTTTAACAACTTAAAAAGATCATAGATCAGGATACTATTATGAAAAAGAGAGCCACTAGCTTACCTACCAACGACCAAACTCAAATTCCCCGTTTGTTTACTTAGAAGAAATGGAAAAGGAAAATATACAAAATTACGAATTCACAAATTATTTGTTATTTTTGCAAACCCATAAAAGAAAAAGAAAAGAAAACCACTAAACATACACGAGACACCTTCAAGACTCAATTGAAGTAGATTTTCCATTTCCAGAAAATTATGATACAAAGGAAAAAAAGGGGCTTTTCAAGAAAATTCAAGGGGATTTATAAAAAAATAAAAAATAAAAATAAAAAAATAAAAAAAAATTGAGGAGCTCTAGCTTAGAATTTTCAGATACTAATCAACTAAATTCACCTAATTTCCAATCCGATCCGATATGAAATCTACTAAGAAACAACTTATGCAGAATTGATCTTTTAAGCTGAAATTTCCCATTTGCCAAAAAAAAAAAAAGATTATTTTTTATAAAAGAATTTGATCTAGTAGTACAGAATAGAAACGCACCTCTGGAAAATTTATACATCACCAAATTGGCTCTTTCTCTCGTTCTCCACTTTCTCACTCCAAATTGAGTAAAACTAGAGAAATTATATGATAAAAAAGGCAATCAAGAAGGAGGGGAAAATTGACAGAAATTCAAGAACATAAAGAAGGAAGAAAGAAAATAGAGCAAGGGATCTCCGCATATGTACCCTAAGAGAACCTCTTTTCCCTCTGCATTGCTAGCTATACTGCTGACCATAGGAGAGATAGAGAGAGAATATTTTCCTTTTTGTTTTCTTCTATCTAATCACGATTATTAAAATAAACCAAAGAGAGATAGAAATTAAAATTAGAAGAATTCATTTTTATTCTTCTCTCTGTTTCAGCAGCATCATTCGTAGCCAGCGATTCAGAGCTTGAGAACGGCAAGTGTGAAGATTCCGGCGAGATTTCACTCGCCGGCAACTGGCCTGAGTTTTAGAGAGGATTTTGTCCTAATTGTATGAGAGAGTAGAGAGGAAAGAGAGAGATAAGGTGAGTTGTGTTTAATGTTAGTTGGCTTTGAAAACAAGACAAAAGAGAAAAGACAGAGGCGGGGGTCTTGGGCGTTGTGGATAATAAACGGAAGTGAATGTCAGACCCGTTCCCTTGAAACTCGAGTACTTTTGATACTGCTCCGTTTTAAATCACGGCGTTATAGTACTTGTTTTGCTGCCTGGCTTCGTTGTGGCTTCTTTCTTGGCTTGATCGAGCTCATTTTTATTTTTATTTTTATTTTTTAAATCACCAAAAATGTTTTTTTATGAGTTGGTTTGTCACTTTTCTACTCAGTCCAAGTCTATTTATCTGTTTGGTATAAAATACTTACATATTTTCAAAAATTGTTTTGAATTATTTTTTATTTAAAAATTTGCTTTTCCTAAACTATGCTTTTTCTTAGGTTATATTTATTTTGATGAAAATTGAGAGAAAAAAAAAAAGAGGTATAATTTTTTTTTTATCAGAAATAGGAAAAAATTACATTTTTTTATTTAAATTTTAGGAAAAAAATTATTTTCAAATTTAAAAAGAAATAAAAAAAATTAAAAATTAAAAAATATGAAAATAAAAAATATAAAAAAGCATTTTATTTATTTCTCTTTACTTCTCTTTTATAAAAGTATAATGATAAATTTCTTTTATTTTTTTATTTTGTAAATATGAAATCTAAATAACATAAAAAAAAAAATTAAAATTTTTTCTTTTCATTTTTTTATTCAATTTTTCTTTATTTTCTTGATATAATTAGTGCACCAAAAATATACCAAACATAGTTTTAAAGTTAAAAATTCAGTTTTTTTAAGAACTGTAATTTCTTAATCTTTATAAAATACAAATCAATTTCTTGACGGCATTTTAAACTTAATATTATGCGCGCACTATATGTAGCTTCCAAAAAAAATTAAATGAACAACTTGTCCTTTTCCTAATTAAAAGGATTTAAATTTAATAATGAAAATTAATTTTATTTTGCTAGGTTATTAATCATCAAATTGGAGATGTAAAAAATTAAATTATAGCACTTATAAAATAATTTATTTTACCATTAAACCAATTTCTAAGCTAATAATAACTTAATGCCCAAGATATAATAAACAAACTTTATATCATTTAATAATACATTTTTGCAATTATTTTCCTACAAAATTTGTCAATTTCATGAATTTCTCAAATTTTTTTATATTTTTTGTCACAATGTTTTTGTTCTCTCCCCTCAAATGATTTGCTTATTTCTTGCTTGAATTGTTCACTGGTCAAATCATATCAATTACACATAATTTAGTTATTATTTTTTTAATTTATACAATTTATAATGATTCTATATTAATAAAGTATGAAGTCTGAATTTGAATTTATTATCCTTATCAATGACCAATTTTGTTAAGTTGAAAATATCACTTCATAAAACTATCGAATTACATTTCATAACTTGCATAAAATATTACAACCTACCAAAAGAATCAACGTTCAAGCAAATATTTTCTTTGTTTGAATTTTTAATTTGAGATTAGTCTTTGCTTAAGCAAGCAATTATTCAATATTTCATTAAAAATGTCTATAAATAAACTTATTTATATATGGCTTTAATTTTTTATATATTTTATTTTTTATCTCATATAATTTTTTATATTTCATGTTATTTATTAAAAATATTAATTATTAAATATTTTAAAAAATAAATAATATAACATATAAAATAAATATGAAATAAAAAATTAAAAATATGAAAGTCGGTAATTAAGTTGAGTTTGTTAGGCATTGGTTCATTAATTAATAAATTTTAGAAATCAATTTTAAGTTTGTATAACAAATTAATACAAGCTTTTATTGCACCTAATTTTCATTTCCTACGCCGTTACTGAACCATTTAATTGGGACAGTTAAATCCTTATTAGATATTTTCAGAAAAATTTTCAATCATGTTTACATGGAATTTCTCGATGTTGCTTTAAATATATAATAGGAAGAAGTCATAATATGTAATTAAAGGGGTAATAAAATAAAATAAAATACATAAAAGCAGTAAGAAAATTTCAAAAAGTTATAATGTTATATATTTTATACGCTTTACAGTTTTTTTTTATTTTTATTACTTTAAAAAAAATAATATTAATATGTTAACTGACTTTATATTATTATTAAATCAGTAAAAGAATGTATGTATATATATATATCTATTATATAAATCAAATATTTATAAAATTTTTATATTAACTCAAATACATATATAACTTTAATCAAAAAACATATTTTTAAAATTCTAGTAAAAATTATAATTTCTTATTAAAAAAAAAATTTAAAGAATTTTATTTCTATTGTAAAAATATTATTTCTTAATTTTTTTAGATATTTTTAAAAAAATTCCTTTAAAATTTAAGACATACATAAGCTTTTTTTTTTTTTAAGAAAATAAAAATAATGAAGTACATTGTCAACACATTTTGCTATAATAATATCAGAAATTTTGAAGCAGTAAAAAATCTACATAGCTAAGTGTTTTTTAATTATCAGATAATTAATTTCAATATATATATATTGAAAAAGTAAGACATTAAAACACTTGGAAGTGGACACTATATATATTTACTCACAGAAAATGACCCATCAATCTTTAATTATGGACCAACAAGAAAAATTTCATAAGATGGTTGAGACTTGAAAATTCTCTCCATATCATACAACCTTTTATATATATATATAAAATCTGGGGATCATGGCTACCACCTACAACACTTTAATGTTGATACTTAACTATAAAAAATACAAATTCTATGGATTTATTCATGTATAATACATGTACATCAAATAAATTTTGACTCAATATAATAATTATAAAATATTTTCAAATTAAGAGTTTATATAAATTTTAATCTTAATAGAGATTTAAAAGGAAAAAAGAAAAAATTTCAAGAATTAACTGATATTAATAGCGTTTTATTTTATGAGATATATTCTTAAATTTATTAAAAAGAAAATTTAATATTATTTAATATTAAATAATTAAGACATATTTCAGATTTAAATAAAAAATAAATAGAAAGTATATTTTTTTATAGAACAAAATTAGATAATTATAGTTTGAAAATAAATGAACTATTAATTTATAATTTAATTATTAAAATTGTATAAATAAAATAGTAATTTCAAGTCAACAATCATCTTTATGCATATGTAAAATATCCCCACGCACTCCAACCTCTAACAGCTCCTAACACTTCCGCTATAGTTTATAGTTTATACACTGAATAATAATCTGCCGAGTCTGAATTGGAGCAAACGCATAAAAAAATGGTAAAAATCGTGAGCCTTAACCGTCAGTCAGAGCAGACTTTCATTTTGTGTGTATTATAAAATTATTTATTTTATTCCATCCATTTAAAAAAAAAAATGATAATTTTTTTATTAGTATGTTTTAACTTAATTATTTTATTTTTTAATTTAAATTATATTTTATTTCAATATTTTAATAATATTTTTATATATTTAATTTTATATGATTAATGTAAATTTTAAAAAATAAAAATATTTATTATTTTTTAAAAAATAAAGAAATTATTATATTTAATTAGAAGAGAAATATTAAAATAATAAAAAAAATGATTTTGCTTAATTAGGAGTTAGTAAATATTAAAATAGTTTAAAAAAATTTTCTTATTATTTATATATTTTATAATTATGATATTTATTTTGAAACAAATGAAATATTAATTATTATTACAGTAAATAAATTTATAATATAATTATAATTTTTCAATAAAATCTTTTTAAAAAAGTTTAAAAATATTATTTTGAGAATATCATAAATTATTCAATAAGCTATTAAATTTTTTTAATTAATATTAGAAGTAAGATCATTTGCATATTTAGTGTGCATTCATGTTTTAAAACTTAATTCATTTTAATTGTTACACATAAAATTAATATTATATTTAAATTAAATGTTAATTTTATTTTTTTATAATTAAAATTTTTATCATTTAACAATAAATCACTATAAATAAAGATAATAAATTATTAATTTATTATATACGCATTCATAATAATGTTTTTAACATTAATAAATTTATAAATATTAATAATATTTTAATTACTAAAAAAATATAACAGAATTTAATGTTGGACTTGCCAATAATATATATAAAAGATTGTGAATTATAAAGTGTGCCCTGATCTTTCAAAAAATTGCCTAAAATGAGTGTCGTTTACGAAATGTAAAATAGATTGAACAGCAAACAAATACGAGGCTGTCCTATTTAATACAGGATAAGGTATTAGGATCTGTCTCTCGCTTACTATAGGAATAATACCCTTCATTTTTGTTTAATAATTTTTAAATATAATAAGAAAAAATTATTATGTACTTTATCTTTTTTTTATAGTTCTTTTAAATGTATTATATATAATTATAAAATAATTATATTAAAAAAATATAAATAAACTAATATAAAAATGAGTTATACGAAGAAAAAAAATTTATTAAATTATATTTTATTACAATTGCTATTATCTCAAGTGATAAAATAAAATATCACTTTTCACTTATTTATTTTATTTTAAAATTTATATATTTAATAATATATAAATTTTATTTTTTAAAAAGTGCCTTATAAAAATCATATACATATATATATAATTTCACTATCTTTGTTTGTGGTGTTTGGTAATTTTGCTGTCTAACAATCACAATGCAGTCACTATCCGATATGTCTTTATAAATGTTAACAATTCAAACCCAAAGTCACTAAAAATAAATAAGCAGGGCCATCATTTCATATTTTAATTTAATACGTATAATTTGTTGGTGGAGTGTCAATTCTTATCATATTATCAACAGTTAATAATATATATATATATAAATATATGGACTGTAACTTTTTTTTTTTTTACTGACTGGGATTATAACAGTAACTCATATCTGAATATTTTCAGTGTATTTGTATTGAAGGAAAGGATGAGAAATTTAATTGGATGAAAAGGTCAAAAGAGAGAAGCAAATAGAAAGGAAACAAATGGGATTTTGGCTTTTTTGCCAATTAGCTAATTAGCAAAAGCAAACAAAAATTATCTAATCAATCTTTAACGTGTTAATATAACCAATCGACACCTAATAAGCAAACCATCCATCCGATCATATGACGCTGTCATTTGCTTCCAAAAGAAAAGAAAAACCGTTAAAGCCCAGATGGAGTCTTTTCATTGGCCAGTCGCAAAAGAAATTTGAATGCTTGGTCGCTGCGTAAAGGATTTGAAAGCATTTAGTTTAGTGCTGTAAGTGTTTATTTTTTATTGGTTAAATTAATTATCTTAAAAAAAATTATAATGTTATATGTTTTATATACTTTTTATTTTTTTTATAAGAAAAAATATCAAATTCATTTTTTTTTTCTCTTAGTAGTGGTTGTAGCTGATTTTTTTTAATTATTTTTTAAATATATTATATTTATATAACTTTGCTAATATGGATAAAAAAATATTTAGATAATTAACTAATTTTTTTATATTTAAAATACTAAAAAGACTTAGATTATTAAGCTATTATTATAATAATTAATAGAGTTATTCAAAAGCTTGATAGGTGGATCAGGATAATCAAATTTCAATTTAAATTTATCAAATCAATTCGACCGATTAGATTTTCTAAGTGAAATAAAATTATTTGGATAAAAACTTATTTTTCATCTAATCCAATATAATAAAAAAATTTGGATAAAAACTTATTTTTCATCTAGTAAAACCCATTGTTTGCTGATTAAATCCATCTAGTTCATAAAATCCCTAAAATCTATAATTGAATCTATTATCATTTTCTGTTAGATCCAATTAACTTTAATTTACTTATATTCATCATAATAATTAAATTAATAAATGAATTTGTCCTCAATATTATTCATTATTTTTTATTTTTAAAGTTTACAATAATAAAGTAAAACGAAGATATATCTTTAAATTTGTTTAAAAAATAAGCATAATTTAGACATAAAAAATTAATTTGAAGATATTATCATAAAAAAAAAATATTATTAAAAGCTAAAAGGATTAATGGAGTATGTGGACAGGAATTCTAGAACTTGTGCGAAGTAAAAACCTTATTCATGTTTCCACTGTAAATCCTGTTTATTATTCCTATAATAACAATAATTTATTTTATCTCATTAATTAATTATAATAATAATAATATAAATTATAAAAAATAATAATAATCAATACTATGATTTGGTAAAAGAATTCCTTATCTTCCTTTTGTATTTTTTTTTTAATTTTTATTATTGATCATAATTTCTTATAGCCCCACTAAGAGGAGAGATATTTTAATTATTAGTAAATTAATTTCATTAGATAAAAAATTGAATTATGTATCTGCCAGGTGTCAATAGTTGCCACATGGAGATCTTTTTTTTTTTTTTTTTTTTTTTAATCTCCTCAAATTTTTGAAAGCCACCTAAATTAGATGGGTCCTACTGTGCGCGTTGTTCATATGCCTAATAATTCACGAGAGCAACCTAATTCTTCGTAACTACTACCTTTTTGTTTTATTAACCCATTAATTAATAATATAATAACCATAATAATTCTCGCTGAGCCACTGTATCTGAATTTTAAAGGAATTTTATTTTATTATTAAATTTAAGTGTAAAGGAAGAAAATTTTAATATTTTTATATAAATTTAACAGTAAAAATAAACAGTGATTATAATTTCAAAATAAAAAGACAAAACTAATTAATTTTTAAAAGAATAATAATAAGATAATTAATTAGTTCAAATTTTAATGATAAAATAATAATTTATTATTATTTTTATTCAACTACAGCAGTACAGCCTGAGGAAAAGAGTCTGGAAATGCACCTTCTAACCAATTTCCGGCAAATCGGACGGTTCTTATGAAAGCGAAAGATAGAGAGAGAGAATTAAATTTATTTAAAAAATGAGAGAGAGAGAGAGAGAGAGACGGTTAAAGAAAGATAGAGAAGCAAGGTTCACGAGGCAATGGTGGCCCGATTTCAAAGAACACGACACCTAAATGTGGAATTATTTATATGGAGCGGAGGCGATAACTATTTTTTATCTTTTGAAACTGTAATAAAGAGATTTTTTGTCCACGTGTCTATTCATTATTGGTAGGACCTTTACTCTTAGTCTCTTACCTTTATTCTCAATAAAAGGCATGGGCTACCATTTCATGGTCCAGTCCAGCCTTTCGTCTGCTTGTTAAAGGTATGGAGAAGTGTATAGAATTTATTATTATTATTACTATGAATTCCACGAGTTTGATCCAATTGACGGGTGTGTTTGTGAAATTATAATAAAAATAACAAAGTACATTTACCAATGCAATGTCATCGTATCAAAACATTTGGCGGGCGCACACATGTATAGTAAATTTCATTTGGTAGTGAAACAAAAGGCTTAAAGAAAAAGGTTATGCGCAAGTAAATTTCAGGTCCTGACTGTTATGTACTTAAAACTGGGTCAGTTTGTTCTTAATGGGCCAACGTTATCTATCTATCTATCTATCTATCTATCTAAAATCAATCTGAAAGTTCTAAAACCAGGTCTAGTTTGTTTGCAACCCCAAGCTTCCACTTCCCATTGGCTATTATAAAGTTTAAAATAATAATAAAGTACCATCGGCATGTGATTGTAGATTACGAAGCTCATAGTCACTGATGAACATGGGGGCCCACGATGAGAACAAGACAATAACTAGGACTGTTCCTTCGATTATGTAATGTTGCTGTATGCATTTTTAAGGACTTTAAAGCAACATAAAAGTTCAAAAAAGGATGCATTGCATATATAAATGCCTAAAAGGGCCAAAATTAAAAGTTTTAACAAAATTTCTTAGTTTCAATCCCACTTCACTCAATCACCGCGCGTGCAAACGCTCTCCTTCTCTTCTCTCTCCCTCTTTTTTTAATATGTATATTTATATTGTTATAAAAGTAATTTAGAAGAAATATTTGAATGGACGAAAAAATGACATGGTTTAAACTAATGTTTATAATAAAATCATAATTTTGCATGGCAACTCAATTATTAGTATTTATGATCTTGAATTTGTTTTGAATGGTGACGGTTTGTGCACATAGTGCAGGAGGCCCACTACCTGGTGTTACTCAAGATATTGCGGGATATAAGGTGATGTTATTTATTTGTTTCATTTCTTTCCTTTTAAGAGAGTTTACTGCTCTCTATATGCGTGTGCGTCTGTATAAGTGTGAGCATGTACGCCTCTTTATATCAATCTACTGGTATGCAAGCACAAGTGTATAAACATGAATATTCACCAAAAAAAATATATAAACACTCTCTTATTGGCTTTATAAGGTTTGGCAACACACTATATTAACTATTATTTTCGTAACGCGTAGAAAATCATTGCACATCTTTCATGTTTGCATATCAACGGTCTTTCTTTCTTTATCTTTCCGTTGCCTTGTAAGTTGCTGCCTGTTGGAGCTGTTAATGTAAATCTGCCAAGCCAGGCCATTTGTGGCATATATTCTCTTATAAACTAAAATTTTCACAGCCGAATCAGGGTGGACCACAAATTTCTAGAGAGCCCTTTTTCCCTAGGACCTTTAACATATATGTTATTTGATGATACTTGTTTTAAATATTTATAAATTACATATTTCCCTAATTTGAATTTATTGTTTCCCCTCCCTTTTTTTTTTTTCCTGCTGATGATAAATTTTCCAGTTTTTATTTCCAGTCAATACTGTCATGTCTTTTTTTTTTTCGATATTCCTTTATTAAATATTGGATTCTTATGGTTTAATACATGATAAAAAAAATATTTTAAATAAATAATTTACAGGTTAATAAAAAAAATAAATCACGAGAAGAAAAAACACTCTACCTTTGTTTATCTTAGGGGCGTTTGGTGAAGTACAAAAAGAAGCCGAATTGGCCAGGAAGTTGGGGGTGGGGTGGGGGGACTGTAAAAAGTCAGTTGTCTTCTGTGTTACTCTTCCTCTGCTAATTCTGCTGGCTTTTAGATCCTGCCAAAAGCAAATTCAGTTTCTTCATTTACCTACAACTTTATCCAAATCCTTTTCTAATTTCAAGGTTGTTTGTTTTGGACTGGGGGGCGGTTTTAAAAAAGGAGTTGGATAATGATTACAGCGTTTTGCCATTGGAGTCGGTTAAAAATATTTTTTGGGAAACAATGTCGCTGATTAGCCGCACGGCAATTCAACTCTTTCATGTCTATCAATCAAAAGCTTAACAATAGATTAAAGACAACAAGCCTACTCATGAGATGATCAACAAAAAAAATAAACCGTAGAATACAAGGATCAAGTGTAATTTTACTCAAATCATTTTTATTATTTAGATTAAGGAACTATTTTACTTTGATTTTTCTATCATTAATCATTTTATAAATTTTCGATCATGAAATGAAATCAAGTTGGCATTATATAATGCTTAACCATGCACAAATTGAATTACAGCGAATCAGTCATTTTCTCACAATAATGCATCTGTATGGAGTTGGTAAAATACTGATGATTAATATGGATTGAAATCATTTTCCAGTTCATTAACCGGATACACAATAATCAAGAATCGGACAATGGGCACAAACGACTAGTGGAAAGGTCAGAACCCAAAATATATAATACTTCAATATTTTATGGGCCCAAGTAGAGATTTTTACCAAATAATAACTGGTCTAATTTCAGGCATTAGAAGTTAAATGTGAATAGTTAGCAACTTGCAACATCAATCAAACAGAACCTAAGACAAGAAAATTGCAAGTATCATTCAGTTAAAAGGTTTACCCAACACGTAACAGGCCAATGCATAAGAAGCTTGATTGATAAATAACGTGAGTAGATTCAAATGTGCTGGATTCTGAAAAAGAGATCTCCAAATGATTTTGGCAGGCCAAAACCACTGAAATGCAGCAGAGGCTTATACCTTCGATCTTTTGTAAGTTCTTCAAAAGGGAGAATTCATCAAGTTAATAGACAGCTATTGACAAAAGAAGAGATAGAGCGCAGACTTGTCTGATTGTTTAAGGCTCACCAACATTATGTCTATGTTTAGTCCTGGGCTTTTTACATCCAACAATTAGCATGCAGCAAGGACAATTTTCTCAAAAGAAGTTATGCACTATTCTTAAAGATCAGGAATATTTACTGTACTACCAATAGCTTTGTCTTCCTTTGTTGACATTTTCTTCCGTTTTTTCTCAGACTGGGGTTCTTTTGCTTTCAGGTCATTGCAGAAGGACCTCAATGAGGCCGCTAGATGATCATTTCTATGAGCTGAAACCAAAGAAGAGGTGTCAGCATATCCAAGGGAATCAAAGAAGTGGATATTGAAACAAAACAAAAAATTACAGGAAAAGAAAGAAAGGCTTTGCTTGGAAAACAAATTTGTCTCTCTCTGTTTTTTGAATATTCTTCATCACTGATTCACTATCATCATACTAATAGTAATAATTGCAGAGGAATATAGACCAAAGCAAATGGAAAAACCCATATGATAGTGTAATCAATCAAACAAGCAAATCAAGAGAATCATACAACGTTGCCTTAGATTATATGGTCAGTGCAAACTCAATGTCTAAGAAAACTTACCAGAAAGTATGACATCTTCCATGTTCACAGATTTACGACCAGCATGTTGTGCAAAAAGCTCAAGATCCTTAGCCAGTTGTTCTGAATTTCAAAAGTATTCCTTTAATTTAAACTTAATAAAAGCATTTTGAAACAACAACAGCAAATAATTAAGGCAAACACCTTTCTGACCTTAGAAGTAAATGTGTTCATAAAATGCATGATTGTAATCTGAAATATATATTTATTAGCATTACCATTTCCTTTTATATAGAGAACTTCAAGAAATAATTGAAGCAAATTAAATCAAAATTTGTTCTCAATAAACATTTCATTTTCAATCAAAATCGAAGTCCTAGTTTTGCAAACTGAAGATGATTACCAAACTTCACTCAACAATTGACATTCTTCTCTCACAAGCGTTCAAGTGGACAAATGATGAATTGCATAGACTACAGATTTACATAATATACAATCCCTAATTCCCTGCATAAACAAAATTGTAACAAAAAGAAGTTAAAATTTTAAGTTTTACCTGTATATTTAAAGGCCAAATCGGCAACGCAAGCAATTATTGGTTCAGAAATATCCATCCCAATTTTCTTTGCTGCTCAAAAGCCGAAATATAACGGAGAGTGAAATTGGATAAGGAAAAGAAATATACTCGAATGCTAAGAAAATATAGGGAAAGAAATTGAACCTTCAGCTTCGGCGATGGAGATGGTGGAGAGCCTAAATCGGTCTCGAAGCAGCTCGCTTACTGAATCGTCTTCTTCTCTCTCCACAGCGCTTCCGTGGCTCCCTTCCATTTTGATTAGGGTTTAATTCATCCGTTCTCACCTTTATCTACGCTAAAAAGTGAGAATTGCGCGGGAACAGACTTAACGCGCCGTTTTGTTGATAAAACGCAGGAATTCTTCACCGTTTCGGTTGCCAACGGACTCGGGAAAAATTACAGTAGAAAATCTTTTTAATATATATATATAAGTTCAATTTTAAAGGTGAATTTCAATTTCAATTACAATACCATTAAATTAAAGTTATAATTATTCTTATGAATTTTATTACAGTGGAAGTTACAATATTAAAATATAATAAATTTATGGTAATACTATTTTTAAATTATATAATAAAGTATAAGGATTTCAATTAAAAATAAATAAATTTGAATTTAATATATGCTTTAATTTTTAATACTTTAAGAGCTAATAGTTGATTGAATATAAATTTTTGAATTTTAAATAATAAAAAATAAAATGTAGACATTGAAAATTTATTAAATAATAAGAATAAAGTTAACATTTTTAACTGCTACTTAGATTTTAATAAAATAATATCAAATAATTAAAAATTATTGATATTGAATGATAATAAGAATATAATTAATTTGGATGATTTAAAATTTAGAATTTATTTTATTTTATTTTAATTGGTTATGCAATGACTACATTAGATTATTAGATTTTTATTCTTATGGAAGTTTTACAAAATTAAAGGTTAATATAATTATAATAGATTCATTTTAATATTTTTTAATTAATAATTAAATAGTATATAATTTTAATTAAAAAAAATTCCATTTTAAATTTAATATAATTTATTATAATATATATTTATTGTATTGTTAATTTATATTTATTTATAAGAATAATATTTTTTTCAGAAGTATAAGAAAAAATTTTAAAAATAATAATATTTAAAGAATAAGTGCATTAGATTATTTTAATATTAAAAAATAGAGAATTTTAAATAAAAAATAAAAAATAAAGTTATTGATATATGTATCCATTACATTTACTTAATATGCTTGTCAAATATTATACTCTCAAATAAATTTGCAATCAATCGATGAATGCAAAGTGACGTATTGGCTTATGTGGCAAAAACACACAGATAAATGAGTTGCCATATGATATGCTATTGAAAATAATTTGTATATTAATTATATTATTAAAAAGTGAATTAAATTTAAATAAATTATTTAATAAAATAAAAATATTAAAATAAATTCACATGTGATTAAAGAGCTGATATATTTTTATGTGTTTATTTTTTATAAATAAAATAAAACATTCGTATTCTATCCAATAATTTACTTTAAATTTATATTATAAAAATATTTTAAATGTAAACATTATTAATAAATCAAAATAAAATGAGTAATTTAATTTTTGTAACTGACTATTAATAATAAGATAAAAAAGTAAGAAAACAGATAAATTTTTATAACATTTGCGAAATTAAGATGGTTCCACGTGGGAGGCACTCATTATAGCAATATGTTTAGTGTTGCATAATATTTTTTTATTAATATTTTCATAATATTGATGTATATTCTATTAATTTATTATTTTTATATTTTGAGATAATTCATTTCAAGTAATCTAAATAATTGATTATTTGTAAGTTGAATTTTATCTTAATATTATTATTTTTGGAAAGGTTAAATAAAATATAATTAATATTTTTATTTTTATTTTTTTTATTTTCTTTTCATTTCATAGGCAAACATGTTAATGGGAAGAAAATGATGAAGGAGGAGAAAAAAAATGTAATACAAAATTATTAATTATATTATATTTATTTCTTGCATTGTAATGTTATATTTTTATTTTATTTTATTATAATATCCAAATTACATATATTTATAAGAACAATAATTGTATACAAATGAAAAAATTGGAAGAAAATAGTAAAAAAATAGAATTTAAATAAAAATAACAAATCAAATTATTCATATATATAGCAAATATATTTACTTGATAAGATGTTAATATGTACTTGCAACAAGTAAATTTATGTCAAGTATATTATTGAATTAATGTGACAGAAAATTTAATAAATAAACTGTCACATAGTAAATTCTTGTGAATTTTTTGCTTGCTTTATTTATTTATATATATTTATATATAGCAGATGTACGAAGAAGGGAGAATATATTCCATAGACAAAAATATTTTTATTAATTTTTCATATTTTCTACATTATACATTATTATTATTGCGTATGAAAACTTTATTATATGAAAATTTAAATTTATTTTATAATTTATTATCAAATTTTAAAAGTTTTTTAGACTTTTCACATGTCATTTTCATTTAAATTTAAATCTAATACATTTCTTCATAATTTAGGTTAATTATATCATGCTAATAGATTATATGAGTTCAATTTCTTTTTTTATTTTAATTATTTTAAATTAAAATATTTAGATATTAATCCTCATCCTATATAATCATATTATATTATTAAAAAAAAAATTAATTTTAGACTTAAATTTTTATTTTTTATTTTTAATTGATTATCACTTAAAAATAATATTGTGATCTACATACAATTATACTTGTCATATTATTTTTTATTACTTATTTAATTTTATATTTATTTTTTAATTCAATAAAATTATAATCATTAATATCTTATAAAAATGATACGATATTTTATCATTATTCATATGTTTTATGTTTTTAAATTTTATATAACTTCTATTGAAATATACATCAAGTCATCTTAAAAAGTTTTAATCATTTATTTGGATATTAATTACTTTTTATATTTTTAATTTAGTATTTTTTTACATATTTAATTTTTAAAATAATGAAATTAAATGTTGATTAATTGCAATCTAGGTTGAAAAGAATTATAAAATTAAAAGTTAATTAATTGCAATTGAGATTTTATATTTATATTATTATTGTTGTTATATTAATACTAATTAATTAAAAATAAAGAATTTATTTTGAATCGATTTATTGATATTTTTCAACATTTATATGGAGATTTCAAGAAAATTATAAAATTTATTATATAATATATATATATTTTTTATAATTACATATTTAAAGGGTAATAAATATAGAATTGATTTATAAGGTAATTTTTATATTTTTTTTAATTAATTAATTCATATTAATAATCTTAATATTATATTTATATATATTATATCTATTGTATTAGTATTAATAGTAGTTATAATTAATTTTTTTGAATTAATAAATATAATTAATTTTAAAGTTTTGTACTTGAAGTAAATATAAAAGTTGAATAGAATAGTTTGTGTTATTTTTATTATTAGTTTTATAGGTTTGGATTGTTTTTATTTATTATTATTATTATTACTACTTTACTGTGAATGACATATTATTTATAAATATTTAGACTTTTTTTCGTCATGATATATTTAATTTAATATGATAAACAATATATTACAATTTAATTTTTTTTATAAGGAATAAAAATATCATGACTTATTTTATAAAAATTTTAATTATTGTTTAATTAATTTAACAATCTAAAATTACTTTAAATTATATTTAGATATATAAAACTTATATAATAATAATGGAGAAATTTCTGAATTTTTAAATGAGATATATATGCTATTAGATTTTTTTTTTAAATTTATATATATATTAATTTTGTGATTTAATTTTTGATACTATGATGGTTGATAAAATATTAAGAGATATGTTTTTCAATTTAAAAGTTTTTCTTTTGCAGTTTTATCTACTTAATAAAAATAGTGATAAATATAATTCTATTGTATTTTTTTTTACTTTTTAATTCGTTTTTAATAATAAATTTTTCTTAAAAAAAATTCTTTAATAATTTGATATCAGTAGGGTAATAATTTATAGTGTTGTAAAATATATTATAAAATATATCTTTAAATTTTTTTTTTTTTTTTCATTTTAGTTTACTTTAAAAAAGTAATGGCAAATATAATTTTATTATATATATATATTTTTTAGTTTGCTTTTGACAATGAGTTTTTCTTGAATATATATATTTTAATAATTTATTATGGATTGGCTATAAATTTATAAGATCATAGAATATATAATTAAATATTTTTTGTGTTATTTTTTCTCTATATATTAAAAAATAATATATAAAATTATTATAATATAAAATATTTATAAATTGAAAAACTACCACGTGCCTTGCACGTGTTCCAAAAACTAGTTTTGTTAAGCATCAATATTTGGTAAGAGATGATACCAAAATTCGTCAGTTTTTTCATTCTTATTTTTTGACAATCCGATAAATTACTTTCCTCTTATATCCATCTTATTCAGATTTCATCCTAAAAATTAATTGCACCTCTGATTTGGCTGATAAGTTTATTCGTTAATTTGAATATGGAGAGTCAAATAATTATCAGCTAATTTCTAACTGTTGAACATTTAACTAACCACTCTTTGATTTTAATGGCTAAGATTGGTAAGACAACCTGAGATGAATGGGCTTCTTTTCTTTTGGTAATGGGCCATGAATTAATACTGTTAGCTTCGCCCATAATAGATGCTATATGTGGAAGTAATCGTGCAACATCAAAGATTTTAAGGTAACGGACCAAAAGTATCGCATTTAGAGACCTTCTGGAAACGCCTAAAATATAGATGGCAAAAAAAAAATAAAAAAATCACAGTGCACATTCCATATAATCCATACCATAACTTGGCATTAATTTTCACAGATTTTCACACAATTATGGACTTTCCATTAATTAGGCCTGAGTTTTTCCATTTGTGCTAGAAAATTCACAGGTGGCAGTGAGTATTAGAAGTAAAGAGGTGGAGTGCCCATTTAATTACTTAGAGAGCAGGTGAAGTTCCCTTTACTGTAGAAAGTTAATTTGATGTTACAGGTTGCACTTAGCCTTTATAAGGGCACCAAATCCTTGACTCCCCACTCCTTGTATTCCCAGAGATTCAAGCAGGAATTTGAGTAAGCTTTTTGTGCCACTGAAGCTCATTTGTGATGGCACCAGATTCAATTGACATACAACAGTTGACTACACTACCTGATAAAATTCAAGAACAGGTACTTGATGTCACTAATGCTGGATTAAAAGTCACAACTACAAGACACCCTCGATGGACTAAGGAAGAAACTTTTGTTCTTATTGAGGGAAAGAAGGTTGTAGAGAACCGAGTTGACAGGGGTCGTAGATCGACTTCGGCATTGGGGTCAGATCAGATTGAACCAAAGTGGGATTCTATTTCATCATACTGCAAACAGCATGGTGTGAACAGAGGATCAGTTCAATGCCGGAAAAGATGGAGTAATCTGCTTGGTGATTTTAAGAAAATCAGAACTTGGGAATCTCAGAAGAAAGACGGGGATGAGACATTCTGGAACATGAGGAATGAACTAAGGAGAGAAAGGAAGCTACCTAGTTTTTTTGACAGGGAAGTTTATTGTATCATGAGTGGAAAGCCATTTGCTACTGAAGCAATTCCATTGACTCTCATTACTGTAAAGACAGAAATGAATACTGCCAATGGAGATAAGGTAGCAGTGGCAGCGACAGCAGCAGAGGAAGAAGAAGAGAAAGAGGCTGAGGCAGTTTTTGACAGTGGCCAGCATGCTACAGCAGATGGTTTATTTTCAGATTTTGAACAATCGGGACAGGATGAAATTTGCCGGAGCTCTAAGAAGGAAACTGTTACAACTGAGGATCCTAGAAGGATGCAGCCTGTATCTGGTAACCAAATGTCAAGCTTATACTTTCTAGCTTGTGATTCTGCTCCTAATCATTACTAATTTATGATTGATAAAGGTAGTAGTGATACCTTTTACTGGATGCTATACTATCATGCAATATTTCAGTCACATTATTTACCTATAATGTTGTTGAGTTCATATTCAAAAGCTATACCATATGATAGAATGCAAATCTTTGACTCTTTGTTGAATCTTAATTACAAACAAAGGGCTCACGGCACATAAAGAACCTATTTTCTACTCTCCTGCAGGCACAATCAAAGAAAAAAATCCAGGTTCTACTACAGGGATGGGATCTATATCCCAGAAAGGATGGAAGAGGAAGCGATTATCAACAAGTGGATGCGAGGACAAGAGGAAGCGATTATCAACAAGTGGATGCGAGGACACCAACCTTGTCGATCGATTAATGAAAGTTTTGGAGAGGAACAGCAACATGTTAAATGCTGAACTAGAAGCTCAAACAGTAAATTTGGAACTGGATAGGCGCGAAAGGGAGGAGCATAATTCTTGTTTGTTTGGTGTTCTCGATAAGCTCACAGATGCTCTCGTAAGAATTGCTGAGAAGTTATAAGCAACACAATAAAAACACAGATTTTTATGAAGCTTCTTTCACTGTAGTTGAGCATTATGAATCTATTGATGCAAACTGGACTAGCTTTTGTTTCTGCTTCCTGTAAATAATCATTATGATATGTATCAGACATTATTTTATTACTGTTCTACTTAATACAAGTGATGTTCAGCTAGACAATGACAAATGGCATTCTTAGCATTGAAATTTCATGTCATGAATTGATAAACAGAATAAGGCACAAGTTAAAGATGACTGGCAAAACTTTGAACTTTGCCTAGGTGGATTAGATGTTAGATACATCATACATGATCATCTAATATACACTAAAGATACATAAAGTACAAGCATATGGTGGCATAACATTAGGGAAAAATTCAGGGCTTTACAAAAATAACGAACTTTCCAACAATTTCTAACAACAGCATAATAAAGCAAAAAAATAAAACCTAACCTCTCTTTTCTTTTATGCAGGAACTGCTTCAACTAGCCTTGCAAAATAAAATTGTGTAGTGATCAGGCCTCTCTTTCTTATTCTCCACCCAACCTTATTCAATGCTCTCTCCACATCCGCTTCTGCATGTAGATATGCTCTTGTTGCCTTGGAAGGCCCTGGAAACAACTCTCCTATTCTCTTTAGTAGATCGTAGTAAAATGTCTTTGGTGCAAAACTCAAAATCAATCGCTTCTCTGCCAATGATGCAAGATGGGAAATCATCCCATCTGCTTTACTTTGTGGGTAATGTATTAAAACATCTAGGCAGATTACTGTGTCATACTTCCCATCTAAGCTCTCTAGATCTTTCACTTCAAATTTTGGCAATACAGGTGATGCATTTTCACTCACTGCTTGAAGCTGCTCTTTTGCCTGCAAAAATTTGTTAAAACAGTTACAAATTATCCTCATATCTTTACTAATTGAGGCAAAACACAGAGAACACTTACTTGCTTCTCTGCCTCGGCCACCATAGCAGCCGAAATATCGCTGGCTGAAACAATTGCCCCTTCTTTTGCCAAGGGAATCGCGAGACAGCCGGTACCGCAACCCGCATCACAAACACTGACACCTTCCAGTGACCCTTCTTCTTTTAACATCCGCAATACATTCTCCACCGTCTTCGAGTGGCCCAGCCTAATGTCTCGCTGCACTTTATTAACATCATCCGTCTCACCGTAAATCTTCCTCCATCGCTGGAACCCCGAGTTGTTGAAGTACTCTTTAACCACCTCTTTGTCGCCGCCCCCAACTTCCTCGGCCTGGAGTCGCCGCCGACGCTCAGGGTCAGTGAGAGAAAGCGCAGCGGCTAAAGCAGCCACAGAGCCACCGCCAATGACGGCGAGGGTTGTGCTATCAAATAAGGAGAGGTCTGCGGCGGAGGCAGTGGTAAGAGGCGGAATGGCGGCTATAGTTACTGTTCTGGTTGTTGTTTTTGGTTTAGGAGAACGCGGAGAGAATCTCGGATTGTTGGCGTGGAAAGTTGTTGGAGCAAATAGAGCCGACGTATACGCCATTATCGTTATTCTCTCTCTCTCCGGCCGGCGAGGCGAAGGAGAATACGTGGAGATTGGGGAGACGGGTTCGTTGGTAATGTTCCGATATTTTTATCATCTTCTGGATAAGATGAGATATCAGTCTCGATTCTCATGGGTCCCACCTTAAATTTATGCTTTTGATTAATAATTACTAATTCGTAGTACTTTAAGTAGACGAAGCTAATTAATTCAAGGGAATAGCAGAACTCTTCTACTGTGGCGAGCAGTGGCTACAATTGTTACTCTGTTTCCGGCGTTTTAACTAAAACTAACTTTCAAAGCTTTATTTTACGGTTTCAGTGGAATTACCGAGTCTCTAGTAAATTAGATAAGCTCTACTGGTCAAGTCTTGCTTCAAGTCAACAATGAGTGACAAATTCTGGCACTGCAACATTTAGCAATTAGCAGAATAGATACTTCTAGAAAACAACCCATTTCTTAATAGCAATTTCCCTAAACCATAGTTGGCCTAGTTAATTCCTTTCATTTCTTTTTGAAAGTGATGTTTTGTTCTTCATTTACCTATAAAATTCCTCTCATTAACACCAAACAACAATAAACAGACAAAAGACATTGCCCAATTGTGAAATTGCAGGTCTTCATTAATATTCCCTAGTGATGCGGTGATGCCAATGATATTAGTGTTAGGATTACTCTCCTGATTCTCCTCTGTATTTTTTTTATACGAACTTTGCTTTGATCAACGTTGAGAATGGCAATTCAAGCATGTTTCTTTATCATATTATTGAGCATTTTGTGCGTGGAATCCAAGTATACAGTTTACAATACAACGTCTAGTATTGTTCCTGGGAAGATCAATGTTCACTTGGTGCCTCACACGCACGATGATGTTGGCTGGTTAAAAACTGTTGATCAATACTATATTGGATCTAACAATTCTATTCAGGTTTTCTTTTCTTTTTCTTGGAATTTGGTTTTGATGGTAATTAATTTTTTTTAGGTTCTAATTTATTTTATTTTTTCTATTCAGGGAGCATGTGTGCAAAATGTGCTGGATTCTTTAGTGCCAGCATTGCTGGCAGATAAAAATCGCAAGTTCATATATGTTGAACAGGTTCCTGTTTACACTTGATTAATTTTAATAAGTTACATTCTCTTTGACATCAAATTTGAGAAAAGTAAATAATTCTGTTTTTCTCTTTTCTTGAAATGGAAAATAAGCAAATCCATTAATATTCCTTTTGCCCACATAAATGCAGGCGTTTTTCCAGCGTTGGTGGAGAGAGCAGAGTGAGGAAGTTCAAATTATAGTCAAGAAGCTTGTCAGCTCTGGTCAACTTGAGTTAATGTAGTGTATAGTGCAGAACTGTTCCATCCACCTTTTCTTTTTATTAATTAAATGCAGGATTTAGGTTGTACCATAGTCATTTTTAAGGTGCATATGGACTCATTTAAGCGCATACATTTTGTTAACTTTCATAGCACATTGGTTTGTGAAAAATGGACACTGAAGTCACTGTATTTAGTTTACTGCTTGATATTGGATATGTAATACTGGAAATTTTTCGGTATTTGTCATTTTTAGTTATGGGTTCCGATTTTTGGTTTGCAGAAATGGGGGGATGTGCATGCATGATGAGGCAGCACCGCATTACATTGATATGATTGATCAAACAACATTAGGGCATCGATTTATCAAAGAAGAATTTAATGTTACACCTAGAATTGGTTGGCAAATAGATCCTTTTGGACATTCTGCAGTGCAGGCTTATCTGCTGGGGGCAGAGGTATGATTTTTCTAACAGTCTTGATGTCAATCTGGCTAATGATTGAACAGCAAATATACTTTGTATTATTCAATGGCTGATGATGCTAAAAAATTCTTTTGTTGAAATGATAACATATTAGACCACATATTTTAATTGACAAACAGAAAACCCCTTGAAGTTTCACTTTCACATGCATTAATCATCATTTACTAATTATTTGACACCATCTGTTGTTGGCTTAGGTTGGATTTGACTCTCTATTTTTCGCACGAATTGACTATCAAGACAGAGCTAAACGGAAGGACAGGAAGAGTCTCGAGGTTGTCTGGCAGGGCTCTAAAAGTCTAGGTTCATCTGCACAGGTGAATATGTCTAAGTATTCCATATTTGTTTATGATAAATTTGAACCTGTTAAATTCTAACATTAAAAAAAATATTTTTTTTGTTTAGTTTCTTTGTGATGCCACAATTGAAATTTTACTTTGTGATCCAATGTGTATTCTCTCACCAAGTTACTTTCTTTAGATATTTGCAGGTGCATTCCCTAAGAATTATGAACCTCCAAGTGACAACTTCTACTTTGAAATTGATGATGAGTCTCCTGTTGTCCAGGTAAATTATTAGTCTAGCATCGCTTGAATATTTGATGCATATTTGTGCACTATGTGATTATAATTTTCTTTTGTCTTGAAGGATGACACTAATTTGTTCGACTACAATGTCCCTGATCGTGTGAATGATTTTGTATCTGCCGCAATGTCTCAAGTAAGATCACAAAGTTTATTGAGGTTTCAACATATCATCAAATTAATAATGCTACTTGATGACATTTTTGTTTCTTATATTTTGATTCTGTTCTTATATTAGAAAGTTGAATTTGCAAGCTAAAGAAAGAGATTGTGTTGAGGGATATGTAAAGGAAAGAGTTCAAGTCTGTTAAGGGATATACCAACTGTTCTTTATCTTCTCTTTTCCAGGCTAACATAACTCGAACAAATCACATCATGTGGACTATGGGGACAGATTTCAAGTATCAGTATGCTCACACATGGTTCAAGCAGATGGACAAGTTTATTCACTATGTGAATCAAGTTAGCATTCCCCAAGGTTATGGTTATGCAGTAAATGGCTCAAGAAGAGCTGAATATTAGATGTTGCATTTGATTGCAAAATAGGCATGATTTTATGCTGTTGGTCCTTCAAGTGGAAATTCCCAGAGTCACGTGTAATTTTTAGGAGAGTTGTGAATATGATGTTCCGATGCTTGACTAAACTTTCTGATGACCACTTGTTGTTATATATTGCATGGGCTACCCTAATTCATTTCAGTTTTCTTTTGCACATTGATTTCAATTTGCTCAAGATCTTTTGCATTTATTCTAAAATCCTTTGCAACGTTAATGGAAGTACTGGATTGGAATGTTTGCAGGATGGCCGTGTGAACGCCTTACACTCAACACCATCAATATACACTGATGCAAAATATGCAACAAAAGAATCCTGGCCACTGAAGACTGATGACTATTTTCCGTAAGTGCTTTTAGTAATTTCCAAAATATGTAAAATTTGGAAATTGTTTTTAGTAACATATAGCTACTTATCTCTTCTCTTGAAACTGTTATAACACGACTATTGGAAATGCCAGGTATGCAGATGACGTAAATGCTTACTAGACTGGATACTTTACGAGTAGGCCTAGCCTCAAAGGCTATGTTAGAAAAATGAGTGGCTACTATTTGGTACGACTTACGTGATTATGTATCTTTGAAGAATTTGAAAAAATGATTCTTACCGAGCACTTAAAACAGGCAGCAAGACAATTGGAGTTTTTTAAGGGAAGGAGTAAAGCAGGACCAAATACAGATTCTCTGGCTGATGCCTTGGCAATTGCTGAACATCATGATGCAGTTAGTGGCACATCAAAGCAGCATGTAGCTGATGACTATGCAAAATATATAAAGAGGTTTAACTTTGATTTCTCCTATATTCTCTTGGTAGGCTTTAGCTCCATACTTCAAATTTATTAATATTCCTTTGCAGGCCGAGGAGGTAGTCGGAGCATCACTGTCCTACATGACAGAGTCAAAATCAAAAACGGGTAGCACAAATGCAACAAACAAGTTTCAACAGGCAAATGCTAATACTAACAATGCTATATACCTTGCTCAAGGCAGTTTTTTACTTTGTATCTAGACTAGATATAGTTTGAAGTATGCAAACACTTATGGCTATGATATATTTTTATTTTCAATTTGAGAATTGCCATGTAAATATGTTGATTTTTCTCTTTCATTCTTTATTCACTGTTTTAGTGTCCCCTGCTGAATATAAGTTATTGTCCTGCATCAGAAATTGATTTATCAAATGGAAAAAGCCTGGTAAGGAGAATATCAATGAAATTTTGTTTCTCACAGTTCTTTTGGATGGAATAAGAAAAGTATATATTATTTCACTTGGAATAGCTCATCCTTGATGGATTCTCTTCTGTAGGTGGTGGTTGTCTACAATTCTCTGGGATGGAAAAGAGAGAATGTTATAAGAATTCCTGTGAGTGCTTTTGTTTTTCTCAATTTCATGGTCTTTAGATAGTGCATAATGGTCTGAAAAGATGCCACGTAAATAAATTTCTTCCATCAGTTGCCTTTACTTTATGTATATATAACTATATACACATACGTCTATGTGTTTGTTCATCAAGCTACATATCCTTTTTGAAGGTGACATGCAGTCACCAATCTTTTGTCTTAAAGACGACCACTTCATTTTATGACATTTAACTTTTTATTCTCATCACCAAACCTACCTCACTTGATACAGGTTATTAATGAAAATATCAATGTCAAGGATTCTGGAGGAAAAGAAATCGAATCACAACTTTTGCCTCTGCTGGATGCCTCTTTAGGCGTACGAAACTACCATTCTATGGCATATTTTGGAAGCTCGCCCCATATGACCCCCAAATACTGGCTGGCATTTTCAGCATCTGTACCGCCACTTAGTTTCAGCACTTACATTATTTCCAGTTCCACCTCAACTGCCAAACTTGCAGGTCAGAATAGCAATCGCTGTGTTTGAAATCCCATTCTGGACAAGAAAATAGTGAAGTCAACTTTTCCAGTATTAATACAAAATATAAGCTCATTTTTGTCCTACTTTATGACTACAGCTGCTGTTTCAAAGGGGAAAACAGTATACAAGACACAAGCGACTCAAAATGATACAATTGAAATAGGGCCAGTCAATGATTATATTCTGCTATCAGTGCCAATTAATGGTTGCTCGCCAATGACTGGCCACATTAATTATATACCATTGTCTCAAATGTTTTCTTAGTGTGCTGATGGGTGCTCTGTTTCCATTGTTAATGGGTGTTCAGTAATTCTTTTGACCTGAACATCTTTTTGAAATTGAACAAGAAAAGAGGATTTAGCAATCTCCAGGCTTATATACTAAGGCTAATTGTAAAATGAATGAAAAGTAGGAAACTAATCTTTCCTTTCAGTTTAATGTAATATATTAATGAAATTAAACTTACTATTAACAGAATATTCCCCAACTATTTTCCACTCTTCCTGGGCAAAGCAAGTGGTTCCAAATGCCAAGAACTTTCTGGTATGCCATACTTGCTGATTCCAGGCACTTTGAAAGCAGGAATCTGATGTGAAAAACTAAACATATCTGCTTTAGAAACTCCACGAATCAGATCAAATCCATCATATTGCTGCACATGGAAGAAAGTCAAGCAACCTTTCACTTCTCCAAGCCTGGAAATTGTTATCCCATCATCTTCTGAAAAGTCTGATACAATTCGGACAATTTGGCAATGATAACTTTTATAGTCAGGCATCTTCCAATTGACATTCCAGCCCTTATAAGTAGCCCAGATTTCTCCTTTTAATGGGTAAATCTTGTAACAGGACTTGCTTGCGATTTCTTTGCACTCAACTAGATAGCAGAAAAGTGACATTTCAATATTGGCACTCCTTTCACCGACTTTAAACATCCCACACACAATGGGAATGTCCTGTCTTATACATTCAATCTCATGCTCCATAACAGGTAGAGGTTCTAAGAATGTAACAAACGCCTGGTTCACAGATATTACATTATTTATTCTGACATATTTCCGAGGCATATAATCTTCTCCCCAGTACACGGCCCATACCTGACCTGCAATGAAGTTTTTCTGAGACCAACTGGGCATCAAAATTTTGTTCTCTGGAGATGACATGAAGGAATGAAGTTGCCCTTGAAAAGTGAGGTTATCCTGTGCTTTCTGGGTGCAGGCATCTTGAATCAGGTAATCTGGCAAGGCTAACTGATCAAGTTCATACATCCCTTCAGCAACCTTGTCAAGCTCTCCGCCCTTGAACCTATATGCTAGAATCTTATGAGAGAAAATATACAAATCGTTTGGAGGAATATGAAAAGTGACAGGATTTCCTCCAATTGATTGTCTCTCAAAGATGCATCTCAAACCATCCACCTTTGACAAACAGGCTCCATATACCCCTAAATATTTTGAAAAATCTGATATGATTTCAACTAACTCAAATTTGCATCCTCTCACAGAATCAGGACTGCAAGACCAATCATCAAGATCCCAATCCTTATAAACTGCCCAAATCTCGCCTCTTTTCGGGTAAATTTCAAATTGTTCCTCTGTCACACCACGAGTGCAAGAGCATTTGTAGGACGCAATCTCTGGCCATCTGACCTCAATATGCATCTGCATCTCTGAACTCACTTCAAATAAACCACAGGCTACAGGCATGCTTGCATCACACCACCTTCTCTCACTAGAAGTAACCGGGATTGGTTTCAACCATGTAACACAAATTGCTGCTTTTGATGTTGAATCAATTCGAGCATACTGATAATTATGAGACAGATTAGCTCTGTAATTTGTAGCCCAAACATGACCTGCCTCAAAATGCTGAAATTTTCTATCACTTTCAAAGATGTAGAAGTCCTGGAAAGGTCTCTCCTTCAGTGTAGCTGCTTCTGAAGAACATAAATACACCTCCAAACTTGGATGCTGCAATGCTGTTGGCAAGTTTACCAGATTCATGGAAGACCAATTTATTTCTCCAATATTAACTTCAAATTGTTGTTTATTTATGCCCTGCAAATTTGCTTGATTTGCTTCACAAGTTGCAAAATCTTTTAAAAGCATTTCAGCTGGTTTACTTTCCCCATCACAAATTGACTTGAAGAGTCCTTATAAGCTGAAGGGCTTAGAGAAGTATTTAAGCTAATTTGACGGATTGATGCTTGCAAATCAAAAGATCTATAGTTCTCCCAGCTTGTAAGCCTTTTCAAATCAAATTCAGAACGCTTCTTATGGTCTTTAAGTACTATAAATGCATCCTGTAGAAGTTTCAGAGCCAATTTGGTGCAACAGAATTTTGTGCTGATAGGTTGCAACAAGGTGACAAGCTTCTGGTATTGACAACTAATATCATCCAATGTAGAAGAGGGAATAACCTGAAGGACCCAGTAATGATCGATTCCACAACCAGGAAGCTCCACTCTGGCAGCAGTTAGTATGTCACAAACAGTTAACATAGAACCAATGTTATCAAGTGCAGGAAAAAGCTGATATGCTTGAAGCAAATGCTCCCTGGCATTGGCGAAGTCGTTGCTACTCATCATCTGCTCAGCCACATCTTTTTCTCTAATAGCCTCCAGAATACCTCGACTCATATCTTTACCCAGATTTTAGAAGCTAATTATTTTTTTTTTCAATTTTTAGAAACTAATTCTTAAAAATACCAAAAGAAGCCTTTAGATGAGCCAGGTGCCAATCTTTTTGCAATGCTTCCACTTATATCATTCCACTTTAGGGGATGCAAATTAAGCTCTAATTGACTACCTAATACAGCTGAAGTTGACAAAAAAGAAGAAAAGGAAAAGAAAAAAAATTTAAAATCAAGAGAAAGGAAAGTTCATATAATCAGTGTTAGTTCGTGCATTGGGAAGGTTATCTTGCAATAACCTCAAAAAATAATCAGAAGTGCAAAATTTTACAAGAATTCCGTAGAGTAAGTGGGTGACCCCATAAGAAAATGTCAAAGATGTTAGAAAAGATCAAACATAAACGTCATCATATTCAAAAAAATAAAACCCATAAACAACCCCAAGTAAAGAAACCCTTGGCAAACTTTCCTTCCATCAATTCAACAAACAGCTATTCATATTAAGTAACTTAAAATTGCCTTGGCAAATTTAAAAAATGAATAACTATTTAGAGAAAAAGGATTTCCTTTCACTTAATGGGGTTTTGCTGATATTCTCAAGTTTTCTATATAAAACTCAAACATATAATAGATCATTGCTTATCTCTGTGTCTCTTCAAATTGAAAATGCAGACCCACTAATCAAGTAAGTAAGAGATAGAAATTATAAATGCAACAGAAAAAGATCCCATTTCAATGGAAAAATGACTAACCTCTCCTTTTCCATTGTCTGAAATCAAAGAGCGAGGAGAAAACGGTTACCAAATTTGGCAAACTTTCACTAGTTGAAAGGATATCTCAAAGGTGCAATTTTGCAACACGTAAAACGACGCCGTTGGAACCAAGAAAAATGGATCTCGGACTAGGTTAATCACTCAACCCGAACCAATCGCTTAGCCCCAGAGGCAAACTATATCTGCAAAATAAGATTACTTGATCAGTTGATTGAGATGTTGGCTTCGATTTTTTTTTTTTTTTAAGCTTAGCAGTAAATAATTTCTTTAATTTCGAGCTTGTTTTGCTATTATTGTTTTCACTTTCAGAAAATAAGAGAATGATCGAATTAGTAATCTTCCATGCCGTCGATGCTCTTATCAATCTCCTTCCTAATAATATTTTTTTTTGCAGTCCATTTTTAATATCTTTTTCAGTTTCAGCCATCATCCTCACTTGGATATCTTTTAACCATATTTTTTATCTGAATTTCCTTCTTCCAGCGCTCATAATATCCAAAATCTCACAGCTCTCTGCAGCATCTCATCGGCGTCGTTGTAGCTACTCGATTTACCAGGTTTAGCTTAAGGTGACGTGTTCAAAGGTGATGATGCGGCATTAGCCATGTTTACACCTGGATGAGATGCTGATGTGACCTATGATGCTTGATCAGTATACTGACATTACTTATAACCACGTGACATATATGCTTACATGGGATATGATGCTGATGTGTCCATTGACTACGTGGATAATTCCTCCAATATGGCTTCTGACATGTGGCAAATTGGACTGCGCGTCAACATGGAGCTGTTGTGCTGAACATCGATGCAATTATAATGATGAGATAGTCGCCATGTGTCTATCTAAATAACGTGGCACCTTATTGTTGATGTGATTAAATGATGATGTGGATATTATGTTAACATGGCTTATAGCCACGTGACATCATTTATAGACGTAATAAAAAAATATTTATATAATTTTATAATAATATAGGTTTTTTAATTTGATGTTTTTATGTTATGTATCGTTATAATTTATGTGGTGAAATTAGAATCAATTTTGATAACTTGATTGATTTCAATTCGCTCATATTATATTTTTTAATTATATAAAAAATTTGCTGACATTACTTTTAGTTATATGATAATTGAGTTTATGTGGCAATATGATATTGATGTGTTTATCACTGATGTGAAAAATATGATGACATGTTCAGAGCCATGTGTCTACTTAGATGACTTGGAATTTTGCTAACATGGCTACAAGCAACGCGAAATAGTTGCTTCCGTTTCATCTTCCGCTGATGTGGCATTTGGCCAAGTCTAGCACTCGTATGATGTGGCAATGATAGCCTGGTCAAATGCCACGTATACTACCTCCATTGGAGTGTTGTATGGTGGCGTGGTTTTTATGAGGTGGCAACACAAAGAAAAAAGAGAGAGAGCGAGAACGAAATGGCGGGGTTTGGTTTGGGGTTTTATTTATTGAGCGACAGCCATGAAAGTTCGCAAACGAAAAAGACTCTAAGCTAAGCAAAAACACTAAAACAAACCTTCTTCTTCCCTTAGATTACGCCCATTTATCCAAAAAAGATAACTCACTCAGTACAAACACACAAAATCCCAAAACAAATAATTTCTTATACAAATAGAACAAAAAACTCTATTTCTCTCTCCATTACTTTTCTTCGTTATTTCTCTCCCTTAACCTTCCTTAATTCCCTGAATAAACAGCAAAACGGATTGTTATACAGAATCCGAAATGCATTTCCCGAAACTAGACGATTCGCCGATGTTTCGGCAACAGGTTTTCCTCTTCTTCTTCTATTTCCATGAAATTAATGTTCAATGTTATGTATTTCTCATTAATTTAAGTTTTCTATCGTCCTTCTGAGCTTGTGATCTTTAGCTGATGGGCATTTATGTGTTCTTAAGCTTAACCATAATATATTATTTACTTATAGATACAATGCTTGGAAGAAAGTGCTGAGCTATTGAGGGGGAGATGTTTAAAGTTCATCAAAGGATCTCGAAAGTACACGTAAGTTCACATTTTTTGTTATCAATTTATATTCTTACCATTGCCTTTCAACTTTTAAGATAAAAAGTCTCTCATAAATTTCATTCCAGAGAAGGGCTTGGAGAGGGGTATGACGGGGATGTTGCTTTTGCAAGTGCTCTTGAAACTTTTGGAGGAGGACATAATGATCCTATTTGTGTTGCTTTTGGTGGTATCTCTTTTTTTTTTTTTGGCGATTTGTAATATGCTTATCTTCGGGCTAGCTTGCCCTTGCCTATTGGTGATACATTTAGGAATTTTGATGATAGCTGGTTGTTAAAGTAGCTTTATTGCTTTTACATTCTCATGTGCCTGTTGTTATCGTTTTCCCCCCTTCCAGTAAGGTTACTTGTGTCATTGTGTTTAGGCATGGTGATGTATTCTACAGCATGATTCCATCGTCAAATTTGTAATTCTACATCTAATTGCCACTAAAACTGGACTTGTTTCCCCCGATTTCTTAATAAGAGAAGTCACTTGTGGAGCCAGCTGGTTTATGCAATAGTTTGGCTCGAGTGTTCACATGCAGTAGTGTGGCTCATGGAGGATCCACCGCATGAGCCCTGAACTGGCCAAGATGAAGTTATATATCTAATTGCATGGCCTGTTTGTATGTATTTTATTTTCATTATTGTTTGTACTTTCGTCACTAAAATTCACAGAGAAATCCTGTTACACTGGGTAGAATATATATATCCATGGTTCGAGTTATAAAATCAAAGGAACTAATTAAATAAATAGCTTAAAATGTTAGTTGCTGATAATTGTAGAATTTTGTTTCTGTTTTACTCAGGCCCTGTTATGAACAAATTTACAATTGCTTTGAGAGAAATTGGGACGTACAAGGAAGTTCTTAGGTCACAGGTAGCAAATTTTAGAGGAGAAATATTTTTTTTACAAGTATGTAACAGAATATGGAGAACTATTGAAACTGATTTCCTTTTCTAACATTATTAGTTGTCGTTCTCAGGTAGAGCACATTCTAAATGATAGGCTGATGCAGTTTGCGAATGTTGACCTGCAAGACATCAAGGTACCATAAATTTTTTATGTGTATGGTTATTGCTTTTTATTTTCTACACTACAGTATAGCCAACAACCGGTCATTTCTATGTTAAAAATATAATGAATTCATTTCTATAAAACCAGAAATTGCACATATTCTTTTGGCCATTATATCTTACGCAATGAACCAATCCTTGACTTTTCCAATGTCAACCGGGTTATTTCAAAGTTATATTCCAAACAACAGTGACAGATTTGAAATATTGTAGTCGACAAAAGTTGCTCAAAGGGACATAGCTGGCAGCAAGAGGGATTTTGAACCAGGCAACCATTGCTGCATGCAAAACAACGTACCCATGGAGTGACGAGGAGTTTAGAAAGAATCTCCTGGTTCATGAGCTCTATATATTTCCCCGTCCCATACCCTTCTTCTGGTTATGCCATTACCAAACATGGATTACCCTCCATCTGGCTAGCTCTGACCTGAACCCAGGAAAAAATAGTGGGTAAGTGATGAGGGGCAGCTTTCTTGTGGTGGTAATATGGACCTCACGCCATTTTTGGCAGATTAATTCCTGAGGAGTCTGGATTGATGAAATTAAGGAGAAGATTTGGCAAGAGAGATCAAAACCGGTGCAAAAGAAGATTCAAACTGCATATCAAACCAAGGAGAACAGAGTTTTAATTGCAATTCAATTAAGAGAACAAATGCCAATTCATGGATTACAAGAGAATCAATTTTTAGGAATTCAAAGTGAATGTGCTCCCATACTTCTCTAAGAGTGGTTCCATTGATGTCATTTAGCTATATTTTTTTAAGATCAAAATTCCATTAATAATTGTCTTATTGATGCTTGTTTGTAATCAGTATTTTAACGAGGTTAATTATTAAATTTTTTTATCCCATTCAATGTATGATCTTTTTCTATCTTGCATATCTAAATAAATCCCACTCTTAGCTACAAGAAATCTTGCATTCATGCAGGAAGCCCGTAGACGTTTTGACAAGGCTTCCCTCATATATGAACAGGTTGGTATTGCATCCCAAGCTTCTATTGTATGACTCAAGTAACGCATTTGTTCTTGGCTGTTTATCTCTTCAGCAATGTTTTCCACAATTTTAATTATTTGAATTATATGGCTTTAAGCGAACATTGTAATGTTCTCTGCCGTTCATGGTTCCTTTAGCTCGACTACCTTGTTTTCCACTGAATTGATATATTTGCAATTAAATGGATCGCTAAGATTATGGTTATCATCCAAAATCAAAAGGAAAAACAAACTGATAGGATTGTGGATCTTAAATGTTTGGTTTTTGTGCAACTCATATCATGTAGATGAATCTATAAGATGCTGGTTACCATCCAGAATGAGAAGGAAAACAAGCTGATAGAATCGGGGACCTTAAATGGTTGTTTATATTCAACTCGTACCTTGTCAATGTTAAAATCCTTCTAGGAATGGAAACACTTGATTTATTAGTTGATTCCTGCTAAAATTTTGGTAAAATAGTCTCTACTTCATTATGATCAAATGGCCTGGCACTTCCTTTTTAAATGCTGCTCCTCTTTATGATTGTTTGATATTTGTTACTTGTTACATATGAGCAATTGTATCTTGTTAATGCAATTTCAAGTTTTGAGGATTGGTGTTAACCAATCTCTTATTGGCTGCAGTGCTTAATGCCAATAGTATGTTGCGCTGCAGGCACGAGATAAGTTTCTGTCATTGAGAAAGAGCACAAGGATGGATATAGCTGCTACTGTAGAGGAGGTATATCCAATATAGCCTACTTATATATATTCTAGGTGCTGCTTGTTCTGTTACATAGATTATCAGATAGTTTATTATGGTAAACCATCAATTTAAATCTAATTTGGTAGAGAGAAATTCCAGGAACAATACAATGCAAGAGCCTCTTTTGAACAAGCACGCTTTCACTTGGTAAGTTGATTGATACAAGAATATGCAGATCAAATAAATCTACAATGCAGAAGCAGTTGGGCTTAAATATAGGGCATGCTTTTCTATTTCCAGGTTAGTGCTCTTTCTGTTGTTGAGGCCAAGAAAAGATTTGAGTTTCTAGAGGCTGTTAGTGGGACAATGGATGCTCATCTACGCTACTTCAAGCAGGTATCTTTTGTGAGCATATGATGATTATTCATTGGTTCTTCCTAAGGTGTGATACTGCATATGCTTAACTTGAAAATTCTTGAATATTTCAGGGGTATGAGCTATTGCATCAGCTGGAGCCTTTTATTAACCAGGTCTTTCGACTTTTACTTGTCTTTCTGTCAAATTTATGACAAAAGAAGTCCAATTTCTTAGCATAGCAAAAGCATAAATCTTCTGAAGGGTGTAATGATCAGCTAAATCTTCCCTTGAGTAACAAAACTCGCTAAGTAAAATGCTAAGAATTAGAATAATCGCACAATGTTCTATTTGTCACACCCTCAAAACTAATTTGCCCTTTTCTCAAGTCCTACCAAATAATGCTGCCATCAACCCCATATGCTTTGATAAGGACAACTGCAGGAAGCGCAAATTACCAAATAGCTCTTATGTTGGACATCAACAAAGAGCACTTAAAACCACTAGCATATTTTATCACGAGCGATGACAAGACTAATACACATGATATGAGTTGGTGGAGCAGATGCAGCACATCTACTCATAGTGTCATTTCCTCCCCTTTCCATTTTGAGATTCAAGACCAATATACAAAATCTCCGAGTGCATCTCTGCTTATGAGAATGTATTAAATAAATGAGTAATTCTGAGTCAAAGTGTGACACTGACAACTTATTTCTTATGCCATTCCTTAGCTTGGAACTAGTTTATGATATTGAAATCCACCTTGTGTGGTGGATTTGATTTAAAGTAGCCTGGAAAAAAGCATGCCCTGAGCATTTTCCTTGATTCAACATATGTCTTGAACCATTAGATTTGTCTATCAAAACCAGAGATAGGTTTTATTTTATTTTATTTTATTTTTTTTGGAAAAGGAGTAATAGAAGAAGTATTACATAGACAAATTTTTGAGTCAGACCAAAAAGGGTAACCCCTCATTCGTTGGTTTAATGGTGGATAGCTCCAGATGAGGTTTTTATTGTGATTAACCGTCCAGTCTTTTTCACCCTACTCTTTCTTGATCAATCCTCCCCCTGTTGTGATTTTGCGAAGGAAGAAAAGCAGAACATCATGCATAAAACATTTCAGCAAAAAGTGAGAAACATATGCAGAAAACATAAAACAGAAATCTAAAATTTTTTTAAGAACTTTTGTCTTTCTTTCTTCCTTTCACACAAATTACATTACCATTTGTCATCTATTTATTCTAGTTCCAGCAGCCTCCTTTTAGAGGAGAGGCTAACATTCTTTAGTCAAAAGTTAATTCACCTAACACTAGACAAGATCCATTTTTTTTCCCTAGAACAAGGAACATCATTCCTTTTCACCTAAAGATATTTTGCTAAGATACAATAACATGATTAACTTCAAGACTAACTAATCTAACTTCACAAAAATCTCAGCAACTCCAACACTCCTCCTTGATGAGATTTTTGTTGAAGACTTGAACTTGTGCTTCCATGGACAGAAATCTGATTTCTTATTCTGCTTGCCTTTTCTTGAGCATCATCTCCACAACTCTTGCTGCGTATCTTGGAGCAACTTTCTTCAATTTTTTTTTTCTTTTTCTTTCCTTTGCTGGTGGCCTCTTCATTTTTCTTGAGCATAATAAAAAAACACAAATCTGAAATCATCCTTTTAAATTTTTGAGGCATTTTCAGTTTTTGGACTTGTTGGTCCTATTGAAACACTTCTTTTCCTTCAAAATATGAACATATGACACATACATAGACATTAAACCATAAAATACATACTTGATGAAGTTGTGTTTCATCTCAAACTAAAGACTTCAATTTTTTTTTTTTTATTTAATATAAAGAGGCCCCTCAAAGATCATTGAAGCACTGATATCATGTTGTGATTTTGGGAAGGAAGAAAAGAAGAACACTGTGCATACATCATTTCAACAAAAAGTGAAAAACACGAGCAGAGAACATAAAACTGAAATCTGAAATTTTTTTAAGAACTTTTTCTTTCTTTTCTTCTTCATTTTCTTCCTTCTTTTCGTACAAATTACATTACCATTTTTCATCTATTTATTCTTGTTCCAGCAGCTCCTTCTATAGGAGAGGCTAACATTCTTTAGTCAAAAGTTAATTCATCTAATGCTAGACAAGATCCACTTTTTTTCTCCCTAGAACAAGGAACACCATTCTTTTTCACCTAAAGATATTTTGCTAAGATAAATTACAATAACATAATTAACATTAAAACTAACCAATCTGACTTTACAACAATCTCAGCAACTCCAACAACCCCACCCATAAAAGGAACTAAATTCCCATTTTATATCAGATTCTGGTCACACAGCAAATTTTGTGGGTGTCCTTGTCTGTTGAGTTTTTTACTTTTCTTTTGCCATAATATCCAATGAAGGCCAGCAAACTGTTATCTCCTTGCCTATCTTTCCCGTAGGGGATACTGTTCCAAAGTTGGCTAGTATAACTCATACCTGAAAATGTTATGTTTGTAGTCTGACCTGTTAATTTATTAAAGCCTGGGTGGGGATGTTATGGTACAGGTCTTGGCCCATGCACAACAGTCCAAACAAGGTCTTAAATCGTGGTCACAGTGTAAGCATATCAGTGTGTCACGGCCAAAGTGTGACATTCATGGTTAGCTCTATTGTGAATTTGTTTAGAAAATTTCCGGTAACATCCGATAGTTAAAACCATGAGTTTAAAGTTGGTTGTTAGCAGCAACTTATATCTGAAAAAATTGTTTTTGTTGTCTGACCTTTAAGTTATAAAACCCTGGGGATGTTATGGTACAGGTCTTGGCCTATGCACAACAGTCTAGAGAATGCTCCAACTATGAGCAAGCATCTCTTAATGAGAGGGTGCAAGAGTACATGAGGCAGATTGATCGAGAAAGTAAAAACTCCTTAAATGGAGGTCTTGGTTCTCCTAGACTAGAGGGTTTGCGACCTTTTGCTAGGAGTTCACATAAAGTGATAGAGGCAGCTATGCAATCTGCAGCAAAAGGGAAGGTAGTTCTAGTGGATCTCACCTGTTTGACTTGAATGTGATTTTCTTTATGCATTGGTTAGATTTTCAAAGAATTGGTTGTATCTATAAATTAGTTTTGCTTAAATGACTAGCTAAGACCATATTTAGTACAGGTTCAAACCATTCGACAAGGATATTTATCAAAGCGTTCCTCAAATTTGAGAGGCGATTGGAAAAGGAGGTATTTTGTTCTTGATAGTCGGGGGATGCTGTACTATTATCGCAAACCCTTCAGCTGGGTATCTGTAAGTCACTAGATGAAAGATAGCTTGTAATATTGTGGTCTGTTTGTTCCTCTCAATTGTGATCTCATAAGCAGTGCACTGAACACGAACACCCTATTTCAGGCAGCTGGAAGTCAATCTTCTGTACAAAGGACTGTTTCCACAGATAATGGCCCTGGGTTGCTAAGTCGGTGGCTTTCTTCTCATTATAATGGTGGAATGCATGATGAAAAATCTGTTGCACGACACACTGTAAACCTATTAACATCAACAATAAAGGTTGATGCAGATCAGTCAGATTTAAGATTCTGCTTCAGAGTTATTTCGCCAATGAAAGTTTATACTTTGCAGGTGCTTTTTCAAAGTTCAGCATGAACATATCTCAGAATTTATTGATGAATTTAATAGTACCTGTAAAAAGTTATTTCTTCTCATACGTTCACAATGCCAAATTCTTCCATTCCAAATTCATGTATGTGCTTCCTTTGCAGGCAGAGAATGCACTGGACCAGATAGACTGGATTGAAAAGATTACCGGAGTGATTACTTCATTATTGAATTTCCAAACAGCAGCTGGAGTAAATATATATAATTTTTTTATTAGAATTTAACTTTAATTTTATATGGTTATTCATGAGCACAACTCAATTTTTTGTCAGAGTCCTTCCACTAGTCACATGGGAAGTGATCATTACCCTGTCAGTGACAGCAGCTCGTTGGTAGATTCTTCTGACATTGATCAGACAGAAATTGACAATATCACCAGCAGAAGTCATTTGCAATCATCACAACAGCAAGAATATGGTTTGAGAAGTGAAAAGCCAATTGATGTGTTAAGAAGAGTACCTGGAAATGATAAATGTGCTGATTGTGGTGCACCTGATCCAGACTGGGCATCCTTAAACCTTGGTGTTCTCATATGCATTGAATGTTCTGGTGTTCATCGTAATCTTGGAGTACATATATCAAAGGTAATTTATGAAACTGTGTATGTAACCATATTGCTTATTACACAGTTGGATAGCTCATGTTCACTTTTTCTTAACAGTCTTGTTTGAAAGTAACCATTCATGAAATCAGAATTATGCAAATGAGTGAGGTATTCTTATATTTGTTTGTGCCCATAATAAATACTAACTAAATCATCTTGTGGAAAATACAATTTGCAAAAAAATGTCCCAATGTGAGAATTCCTTGTATCTCAAACCATAATACTCAACTCAACTAAGCGTTAGTCTAAACTATTTACATCAGCTATATGGGTTAAGGCTCCACCTGATATAGGGCTATATTTCTAGAATGATTTAGGGTCATTAAATCCTTTCTCTGTTTCTCCTACAACTTCAATGTGTTCAACCTTTCTCCTTTCATATTGATGCATGCATCTGAACCATCACAATGTTCTTTCCCTCAACTTTAACTCAATAAACGTCACTTTCACCATCTCTACTCATGTAATCATTCCTTATCTGGTTCATCCTTTTATTTCAGCACATCCATCTTAACTTTTGGCTTCTTAATTTCTACTTTTCTTCACAATCCAACACTTGCCACCACCCATCATAGCGGGTCAGATCATGATGCATCGAGAAAGTCTGGATGTTGGAATAACTATTCAGGATAATGTTGTACATTCGAGGCTATATATGTAATTTGTGTAGCAGTTAATACTTGTAACTTTCTCAAGCTACAAGGCATGCACAGAGCATCCAAGTACAGTTTGGTGGTCATTTTTTATGGAAATATGTTAAAAATTTAATCATGAAAAATTGATTTATCATCTCAAGGAAGTAATTTAAGGATTTTTTTAACACAATCAGTTCCTGAGCTTTTGCATGGGTCGCCACTCTTAGCATTGGTTGGCTGCAGATTAATGTTCTTACTTCAAAATTGAACATTGAGATCAAGCAATATCTATTGTTTCACTTCCTATTCCAAATTATAATATCTTCTCTTTTGAGGCTGAGGACATGAATAAGCGAACAAAGTTCAGAGTTATAATCAATTTCTAACTATATATATTATATAAATTTAGGTTTTATTATGGGAAGGACCATTTAACACTGCAAAGAAGCAGTATTTTTATTACAAAGATTTAAAAATGTTTAATATTCTTCTAGATTTTCTCTGTCTTAACCAAATCAATCCTAATTGCTGCTTAATTCTGACAAGAAAGTTGAAGTCAGCAATCAACAAATCTCTCTTGTGCTCTTCGCGAACCCTACATCTATACAATCAGACAACTACTATCAAATAGTGAGTATGTTGTGTACAACCCCTGTGCAATCAACTCTATAATTGTAATTGAGAATGAAATAGATAGAATTTGTTATTTTTCTTAAAAGAAAAAGGTATACATGTTTTAGCTAATTTTTTTATTATTTATTTTCTTGACCTTGGGCATTGTCTGTTTGGTATGCTATATGGTTATGCTGTTATCATTGTTGTCTTCTGTTTGCATATTCACCCATATGACTTTTGATGCAGGTGAGATCACTAACACTTGATGTCAAAGTGTGGGAGCCATCTGTCTTAAATTTGTTTCAATCGCTCGGCAATTTTTATGCAAACACAATTTGGGAGGAATTACTGCATTCAGGAACTTCTTTTACTCATGATGAAATGTCTAGGGGGTAAGTCATGCATCATTTGATATGACTAAAACCATTCTCTCACCTTTCAGTTTTTTTAAATGCTAGGGGTTGGTAGCTTTTGTGATATAGTTTTTCATGATATGATAGACAGAAGCTTTTTCGTATAAGAAAACCAAGTCAGGATGATCCTATTTCTATTAAAGAGCAGTTCATTCATGCAAAGGTATTGCTCTGAATAATTTCATTACTCCCTGTGGACATTTCTTATTTCTTTATGCCCCTTTCCCCTTCGAACATTTTCATTCTCACTTTAGCATACCTATATGTTTGAGCAAATTGTAAACCAACAAAGAAATGGAAATGTGATAGTGAAAAAGTAACATAATGTCTCCTTGCTCTGTTTCCCAAGGGATTTTGTTTCAAAAGGAAAATATAGCTTACTTCATTTGAAGATCACACCAATTTTTTGCTAGCAAATAATTGGTGTTTGATTATTTTAAGGGGAATGCTCTGGAATCTTATGAACAAATTGATTTCCTTATCCTGATACCCTGATACGCGTCTGATAAAATCTCTATTGTCAGTTTATATACTTACCTGGTTCACTCTATGTGTGATGTGATGGTAGGCCTTGTCACGTTGAATGATAAGGGTGCTAGAAGTGGGACAAATCCCACATCGGGCAACAATAAATGAAGAGGAAAATATAAACCAAGGGAAAAGCCACCATGGTAACTTAAGTTATCTTGGTGGTTAGGCCACAGTAATCCAAGCCCAAATGAAAATAGAAAAGCCAATAATTTTGTGTTTGAATATAACTCCTTCTGGGCCTACGAAAATATGACATGGTATCAGAGCTAGCCCATGTGGGAGCTCAACCTTTGTAGAAGAATCATCCATATGCAAGTGACAACCACCAAAATCACAAAAGAGTATAGCGGTTGCACTTGAGGGGGAGTGTTAGAAGTGAGATTTGTCCCACATCAAGCAACTATAAAGATGAAGGGTAAATTATAAACCAAGGACAAACCCACAATGGTAACTTACCTTGGTGGTTAGGCCCAATAATTCAAGCCCAAATGAAAATAAAAAAGCCCATAATTTTATGTTTCAATGTAACTCTCCCTGGCCATGAAAATATGACATGGTATCAGAGCTAAATAGATTAACAGCCCCCGAGCCCATGCATGAAAATATGACAAAGGGCACCCTTGTCAAATTGGATGATGGAGGCACTTTCATACTTATCTTAGTGGACGAAGACAACAAATTTTAGTTAAGAGTCGTTAGATAGGATTTGTTTCCAACTAGGATATGAATATGAATGAAATAACAAATAAGCTAGTTGCCACCTTTTTCGATTCTTCTAGACCATCAAGGATCAAAGGTAAGGCCTTCAAATTGGTCAAGGCATGAACACATCATCTTAATTTTCAAGAACATCGCATGGACCTGAAGCTGGGAATGTTTCCCACCCGAGGCAAACTTATGCTTTTGCATAATCAAGTCTTAAAGCAACAGGTATTTAAGCCTTCACATAAAATGTCTTTGCGGTTAGTTACATACCATTGTTTTTGTCATATTCATTCATATTACTGGTCAACCTTTTGCACTCCCACACACAGAAAGAAACATATTTAATTAAAAAGAGAATCACATTAAAATCCCGAATTCTAAATGTCAATCATTCCTTGAAAGTTTCATTTCTTATGCATCTCTCCTCATCAGAATTCTGTTGCCTGTGCCTGTTATGGATAGTTTAATCACATTTGCAGATAAAGCATTTTTTTTAAAATGTGTTATTACCGTGTTATATGAAGTTAGAATTACCTCTGGCAGTAACATAAAATCATTTAAGAGCCAAAATTGACAGTTTTCTTGCATTGCAGTATGAAGAAAAAATATTTATTCGCATGATAAAGGACAAACAGAACTTACTTTCAGCGGGACAACAGATGTGGGAAAGTGTCCATGCCAATGACAAGAAAGCAGTTTACCGCCATATTGTCTGCTCTGTGGCTGATGTCAATGCCATATATGGACAAGCATCATTTAGTACATCCTCATCTCTGGCCTTTGTAATCCAGTAGGAAGAGCAAGAAAACCTTGACCTCATGTTTGATTGGTTTGCAGGTGACGCTTTGGACAAGCCCTTGGATTGCTTGACTCCATTAAATAAAAATGAAGATCAGCCCATAAAGGATTCTTCCAATGGCTGTTCTCTACTTCACCTTGCCTGCCTAACTGCTGATACTGGCATGGTAGAGCTACTCCTACAATATGGTGCAAATGTTAATGCTTCTAATTCAAAAGGTCAGACACCACTGCATCAATGCATCATTAGCAGGAGACCTGCAATTGCAAAGTTACTTCTTATGAGGTGATTGGTTTCTCAAGCCTTTGCTTTTAGCATTTTACTGGGGATCATGTTGTTGTTGGTATGGATCATCACTTCTGCTTCCTGTTTAATTTGGTAAATATTTTACTATTTAGGGATTATTTAAACATTACTTTTAGGTCCAGTGAAATAGAATGCTTTTCAACCAATATTAAGTAAATTTTTTCCATATGGTTGTTATCAACTCAAATTCTGTCTTCTCTGGATAGGAGCCTATCTGTTCAGGAACCAAATCGGACTCTACCTTATATTGTATATTTGATAGATCTTAGTGAAACCCATGAAAGTGCAAAAATCTAGATTGTAGACTGCATAGGTTTAAGAAGGATCTTTTTCCTTCCTCTGCTTTTGCTAGGAGAAATTACATTAGTTGTGAAAATTTGAATATTTGCCAATTTGTTCAACCTTCGCAAAACTCTCAAAAATTCACAGAATTCAAACTATAACTGTTAACACGAAGCATTGCAACCAATTGGGTTGGTTCAATTGATATACCTAGAGGTAGGCATGACCACGGTTCGGTTTGGAACCAGAACCGAACCGGTTAAAACCAGAACCGAAACCAGTCAGAATTGAAACAGTATTAAACCGAAACCAAACCGTGACTATAAGGTTTGGTTCTGGTTCCAATAATTTTTGAACCGAAACTGGAACAAGCTGTTTCGGTTCGGTTCCAAACCGGAAAAAATTAAAATTTTTCAAATAATTTTAATAATTTTTTCATATATAATTTTAATAATTTTTTCATATACTATTCTTTTTTAAGAAATTAGAAGTAATGTTATAAAATTAATTTAATTTAAATTTAATTAAAACTAATTGACATTGTAAATAAATCATATAATTATATATAGCTATCATATTTATTAATAAAATTAATTTTATATTGATTTTCCTCTAAACAATTTCATACGTTTAAAATTAAACATTCAAATGCATTATATTATCTACTCTTATTTATTTATTTTTATTTTTATTAAAATATAGACTTAATCAAAATGTAAGTTAAACTAGATATCCATTAAGTTCGGTTTAATAATTTTAGATTTTTTTTTTCTCAAAATTTTAACTTATACTCAATTATTTTTTAATCTCAATTAGTATCCCAATTCTCAATTAATTTATTTTTATTATCTCATTAATTATTTTTATTTTTATTCTTAATTATTAATTAATCTAATTCTTATTTTTATTCTTAATTATTATATAATGGCAAATAGAAATACAAAAACGAACAAAGATAAGAGTTTAATTGATGAATTTACTAATTTACATCATTTTCATGAAGATTGAGAATTTGATATTGATGTCGATGTTTAATTTCAAGTTCTTTTTTTCTCAAAGTTAAATTTTACATTTTATTTAATAAATCCAAGGTCAAACTGTATTGAAATTATATCGACTCGAAATTTAAACCAAAATCTGAATTAAAACTGAAACCGTCTCTGAACCGGCGGTTCTTAAACCGTACCATTACCATCTCTTAAGATTTCGGTTCCGGTTCACTTAATTTTGAAACCGGAACCGTGATCATGCCTACCTAGAGATAATTCTATGTGAAGGTCATGCATGGCTTGGTGGCACTCCGCATGCATTAAAAAATGTTGTACGCCTCATCAGTTATTATCATTATTTAAGGCTGCAGCTCTTATGTGGTATGCATTCAAAATGTTACAAATTTATCATTTTATAAGGTTTCAGCTCTTACGTTCCCCCCATTTTTCAGATATCGTAATTTTACACAATTATCTTTATTAAATGTTACAAATGGCTGCTCAAAGTTTTTCCAATCCAATGAATGCAGGGGAGCAGATCCACGAGTTGTTGATAGAGCAGGAAATAATGCTTTTCAGCTTTTATCAGAATCAGCCGTTGATGACAGTGAACTCATTATTCTCTTGGCAAGATGATCACAACTGCTCAAAATCAGAGAATATACAAGTCCCAGATCAGAATGAAGGGACATTTTGTATAATATGCTAGAAAAACCCTAAACTAGGTTCGTTGTTAAGGGATAGACCAAACTTTGTTGTTCCAGCAGTTGTTGGGATGGCTGGCTAGGTCATGTATAATCTTTCATCTCCACGAGTGTATACGAGTTAAGTGTCTGTAAATAGGCGCCTTCCTTTCAGGTTGCTTCCTTTTTCCCAGGGCAGCTTCTGGCCAGTTCTAGTTTTATAGTTTTCTCATGGTTGTAAATAACTGCTCAAGTTATTCCTTTTGAGTGTGCCAGTTGTATCAGGAACTACAGGAAAATGCAAAAACCAGTACTTGAAGAATTTCATCCTTTAAGAAATTTTCACGTTTCATGATGAACAATGCTGAGCAACAAGGGCCTTTGCTTTGGAGGATAATATTGTAGACCACCAAGTGAAATGCTAATTTTATTAAGATTTCGGCTCAAAGAATACACCGAGCAAAAGATTCTAATTGAACAATCTAATTTCATTAGTCTGAATGGATCATTATCTTAAAACTCTGCTTGTCATCTGTGTAATTTCACAACAAATTAAGAATCAAGATTCTATTAGAATTTTTACCCGGTGATTCCTTTACCATTGACAACAGCTCTCCCTAGAGGGAAGAGGACCAAACTGGGACTCTTTCTAGGCCCATGTGACCTACATTTCAAGATACAATAATCCAAGTTTGTGACTGAATATCCAGGAGCGTATTAGGGCAAGACATTATGATGATATTTATAGCGACTAATTATGAGGTGAAGTTGACTACCAGAGAGTTGCAAAATACTCCCTCCATCCCATAAAAATAGACCTATTTTGAATTTTATATCTACTAAGAAAAATGTTGTTAATATAATTGAATCAATAAATTTTACTAGTATTTTCCTAATATTACCCTCCACTAATATTAAATGACTCTCTACGATTTTATTAAAACTAAATGACTCATGTTAATAAAGATGCACATTAAATAGAGGCACATCAGGAAATTAATAAATTAATTACTGTATTGAAAATGAGAGTGGACTATAATTTGGGATTATGAGATGGAGGGAGTAAATCCATAAGAAGGTAAATAACTGATAAAGAAAGGATAAAAACAGTACATGCCGAGGAGAGAACAATGATCATATTAAATAAATATCACATGTGTCTATGCTTACACTGTCAGATTGAATATTGCAGGATACAATACCTTATTGATTAAAAAATGAAAAATGGCACTCTGTTAAATGCAAGAGAATATATAAGCTGGTAAGAGCCATAGATACAAGGAGAGGACTACATGAGACGAAAACCATTGATCAAGAGCCGGTTTTGGCTGGTGGCATTAACCGCCATTACTTGAGCTGTCCCATCTGCAAACTTTATGTTTGCTGCCTGTGCCACCAACTTATAGTGACAACAGCCCTCCATCCCCATCTTCATCCAAGGGAACTGACAACGTAATCAAATCGACTTCACAATCTCTTCACCTCCTTTCTCTCATTCCTCTTTTCTCCCTTAATCTGTAAGTTAAACAATAGTTAAAACAAGTAGTTATAATTCTAAATACTCAGTATATGCATGCCTCCAACCATCACCCAAAATATAATATCTCCTTTAAACATGGCCGACCCATTATGTCAAACCAATTCCAGTAGTTTATAACGTTTTGCAAATGTGGGAAAGCATTAACTAACAGAAAAGTCAATTTGCTAAGATGAGAAGTAAAACTGCCATTCCAGATTCAATTGATGTTTAAAACAATATTCTGCCGACAACTTAAAGCGAGCAAATAATCAGTAACTATGAACCTACTCATGAAATAACACAAGTTAGGATCATTTCAAGAGGATGCTGGATAGATAATTTTTCTGATAACATTTTTTTGTTAGAAACAGGTTTTGCATGAAAAATAGAATAATTACATTGACGAGGGCAAACGCAATATCTCTTCGGCAGGCAATTAAAGCTTTAAAGCTTCACTGAGCAATTAAATTTCCAGCTGTTTTTCTTCTCCAAATTTTTTAATCAAGAGTAAGGGAGAACAAAATGTTATGTTTGAACTCCTAATATTTTTTACTACAAACTTTGTCAGTCAATCAGTGGGCTACTGGCCGACTGGCAAATTTGGCATTTAGCCCACAGGCAAATTTGCTGCTAAACACCACCAGAACACAGAGGGGGGGGAACTCAAATCAAGAAAAGATGCAGAATAATGTAGTTGTTGTTACCTTTTTTACTACCAAACGGCTTTTGTTTGACAAATCTCCACTTTGATTTGTTTCACAAGAAGGAAGCTGCACATTTTGTCACATTGTACAAATCAAAGGGCTATCACAACTTTCTAACCCATGAGATTAACAGGATAAGCCTGATTCTCTGTGACACCTTGCAGATCAGCAGCTATTGATATGAAATAGTTCAAAGTAACACAATTTCACATCTCTTCTCTAACAATCAGGCTGGCAACTGACAAGTAACTCCCAGTGTTGTCTGCTTTGAGAAATCATCAACATTCTCAGAGTTTGTACTGTCTTGATTGATAAAATCACATAAAGCAGTGGAGTGTGGAACCCATCTAAATCTGACCATGCTCTCCAGAACCTTCACTGCTTGGTCTGTCCTTCCAGCTTTGTGAAAACAGCAAACCAGAGTTCTGCAAGTAGCAAGACTGAACTTAAATCCTTGCTCTTCAATTTCATCAAGTAATTTCAAGAATTTGGAACCATTATTATGTTTGCATAGGGCATCAATTAGTACATTGTACACAGTTTTGCTCACGTTGACACCCTTTAACAATATGTCATCCACCAGCTTTAAAGCTTTAATCCAGTCACCTTCTTGCAGGTAAGCATCAACCATCAAACTCCAAAGAAAATCATCAGGCTCAATATCCCTTGCACTCATCTCATCAAATAAGGAAAACATCTTAGATCTGCTCCCTATACGGTTGTAACCTTGTAACATAGTTGTGTAAGTTAAAACATTAGGCATTAAATTCCTTTTTTGCATTTCAAGAAAGAGCTCCTCTGCTTTCGTTATTGCCCCTGCCTTGCAATGATATTCAATTAAAATTGTGTAGGTCACATGATTTGGAGTGATATGCTTATCAACAATATCTTCCAATAACTGGTAAGCTTCAATCAGCTTTTCCAACCTGCAAAAGCCATCAATCAAAGCATTGAAAGCAGAAGTAGAAGCCAATCCTTTCTCCACCATTCCCGAGAATAAGGAAAGAGCCTTCTCCATATTTCCTGCTTTGCAAAATCCATCAATTAGGGCACAGTAGACAAAGCTATCTGGCGGAACCCCCTCCAGTGCCATTCCATCAAATAACTGAAAAGCCTCAATTAAATTTCCAGATTTGCAATATCCATCTATAATCGTAGCATAAGTCACAACATTACGAGCCAAACCCTTAGTTGGAATTCCATCAAACAGTTTCCGAGCTCTCTCAATGTCACCAAACTTGCAAAGCCCGTTGATCAGGGTATTGTAAGAGACAATGTTTGGATCGATGCCTTTTTGACACATCTCCTCATAAAGTTCAAAGGCCCTATTTAAATCACCTTGCTTGCAAAAGCCAGAAATGAGAGAATTGTAAGTAAATATGTCAGGCAACAGGCCCTTGTCAAGAAGTTCAGAGAAAACCCCCATTGCTTGTTGCAGTTTCCCATTCTTCAAGAGGCCGTGGATGAGTATACTGTGTGTCTGAACATCTGGAAGCACTTCCTGCTCAAGCATACATCTAAACTTTGCAAAGGCCGCAGTGGTGTTACCCTCCTTGCAGTGCCCATCAATCAAAGCCGCATAAACGACATCATTTGGAGCTATACCACAACCCAGCATCTCTGAAAAGTACCTGTCAGCTCCTTGCATGTCCCCAGACTTGCAATATCCATGAATAAAAGGCCCATAAGTATAGACATTTGGCTTTAGTCCCTTCTTAACCATTTCAACCAGATAACTCCTTGCTTCTTCCATTTTTCCAGCCTTGCAAAGGCCAATTATAAGAGTATTGTAACAGAAGACATCGGGTGCTACCCCTTGCTCCTTTATAACCTCTAAAATCTTTATTGCCTCTTCAAATGTACCTTCCTGTACATGCCCTTTTATTAAAGTCGTGTAGATTACAACATTGGGTTTCAAGCCCCTAGAAATCATATCCTGAAACACACTGTTTGCCCGTTTGAGATCTCCAGAGCGGCACAGACTGTTGATTATCACACTGTGAGTGTACAGATTGGGTGATAAGTTCCTTTCCGTCATCTCAATCAGTAACTCATATGCCATTTTCATATTATTTTCCTTACAATACCCCTCTATCAAACAATTATATGTCTGGGTATCAGGTCTTATGCCTATTGCAATCATTTCACTGAAAAGGGATTTTGCCTTGTTCATCTCACCAACCTTACACATCCCATGAATTAGCGCATTATATGTGAAAAGATTTAACTTAATTCCATGAGCAAGCATCTCCTCCTTAACCTGAAATGCTTCACAGATATCACCTTGTTTCATGAACCCACTAATCAGAGCTGTATAAGCAATATGATCAGGTTTCAAACCCATGCTATACATCTCCTCCAATATCAGTCTCGCCTCTTTGGTTCGCTTTTGTTTACAAAATCCATCAATAAGTGTAGCATAAGTATAATTATCAGGAACCAAACCCTTATCAATCATGAACTTCTTTAGCTCAAAAGCTTCATCCACCTCTCCAGCTCTGCAGAGCCCACCAATCAACACATTGTACGTAACCAAAATGGGAGTACAACCCTTCTCTTCCATTTCAAAAAGCAAGTTTTTACTCTCCTTAACTTTTCCTACTCTGCAAAACGCATTAATTAAATTTGTATAAGTGTAAATATCAGGAACCACCTTAGCCTCTAACATCCCATTATAAACTTCCCAAAACAACTCCAATCTATTACCTCTCAACAAATCATTCAACAACGAATTACAGCAAACCGAATCAACCATAAAGCCATGATTTTTAGCTCTTAAAAACACATTAGCAGCCTCATTCAAAAACTCTTTCTTCTTATAAGCATTAATCAATATTTCAAAAACCTCTAAGCTACCCCCATTAAGCTCTCTATAACACGTAAGAACTGAATCCAAAATCTCCAAATGCGGCAAACGGGTATCAATCATTCGTTCCAAAACGCTATTCGCGGGAGCAAAAAGCCGCGAATTGCACAGATTAATTGCAAGAATTGAAAAGGAGTAAAGATTTTGAGGAACACCAATTCTATAATGGACCCAATTGAAGAAATCATAGAGGCGTTTAGGATCATTCACCTGGTTTTGTTTGAGAACAGAGAGAATCACATCTGGGTTTAGCCTCTTTGGTATTGAAGAGGACTCTAAGAGGTATTGCCAGTTGTTTTGCTTCAATAATCCAGTGATTTCTGTAACTGTGCTATCGTTTTGGTTACTGGAGCTGAATGAGTTGGATTTGAGATGGCTAATTCTGGTTTTAAAGATTATAACATTTCTGTTCAGATTCTTGAAGAAACGTATGTTTTTGTGGGAAATTTGACCCATTGTTATGTGATTTCTAAAGCAAATCAAGGAGGCTGAGCAATAGTGAAGAAGAGCACCAGGAAGATTTTCGATTCTCTCTATCGCACTATTTTCTGTAGCTGCAGAAGTAGTCTAAAACGACGCCGTTAGTAGTTTTATTGGGCCTGACCCATATAAGCAGAAATAGTCTTCTTACTTCACTAGTGAGAAGCAGTCCTTTTTTTAGAATGAAACGACATCGTACTGTAGCCAGGGTTGTTTGGGCTTTGAGTGTGCGTTATTTGCATCTTAATCTTAACCAGACCCAAAAACAAGAGAGATCAAGTAGAAATCGGCTCAAGACATTATAGCCCATCAGCCAAAACTCTTATTGAAGATTGGCCCAAAATCATTTTAGTAAGCTTTTTTGCTTTTTTCATTAGCTTAAAAAAATTTTAAAAAAAAAAAAAAAAAAAAAAAAAGGAAATTTGTAACGATAATCAATATTATAATTGAACTTCACATTGATTAAACATAACTATAATCAATACTCAAACAAAAAAAAAAATTGAGATTACTAAAAGTTTTAGATTTAATATTTATTTATATTGAATTTAGTTTTTATAAGATTTGATATAATAAATTGGTTTGAAATTTATGCCCTTCTGACATTAGTTCATAATTGATACGTGCAAGGAAAATAATAATTTGACGTTTTAAAAAGAAAAATAAAATCCCACGCAACTGGCAACCACTATGGGCCATGGGCTGTCTCCGGTAGGGTTTGTTAATGAACCAATTAAGTACAAGGAAAGCTACATTAAATGCTCAATGGGCTCTCAAGTCCAAATCAGAGTTATTTCTATTAGTTACGATTTTAATGCCACAAGCAATATTCAAATTTCAGATCCTTTAATGGAAATCATAAATTATTTTCTTATAAATAAAGTGGGTATTTGGATTCTTAATTTTTTATTTTAAATAAGAAAATAATAGTATTTTACATTTAATTAAGTAAAAATGTATTTTAATTCTTCTAAATTTAAAATTTTTAAGTAATTAAAAATAATTTATAAAAATTTTAATTTTAACAATATTTCAGTTTGATACTCCCAAAATCAGTAATCCAAAAATTAACATTGTCCTTGTAATTAATATATAGTAATAACTAGGACTAAAATTGCATCAATTAATGTGTTTAAATCGTGTGTTGAGAAGATAGAATTTGTCCAGAAAAAATAAATGAGTGAGTAGATAATATGCAATACAGATTTTTTATTTTATTTTATATCTCTTCTTTCAAGATATTTTAATAATTAATATTTTTTTATAAATGATATTATGGGTCACAAAATGAATTTGAATTGGACGGTAGGTGGGGGCTGAATTTGTGTTGCTTTGAAAGGGTAGGAATTGCAACATTGAGAGAGTAGTTTGATTGATTCACACTTCCAGCAAATGAAAAAAACATGCACCTCAATGGTGGGGTGGCAAGTCCCAGCAATTTATATTTCCTTCATATATAAATTTATATACATACCAACTAATCTCAATTAAAATTATAAATTTATATACTCAATTCTTTTGAAAAAAATAATTATAAATTAAATTAATACTAAAACTATAAAATTATGATATTACAAGTTAAAATCTAAATAAAATCAAACACATACATAAGATTCATCATAATTAATATATATTTCAATTTCAAACTCAAAAGATTAGTGCAAGTAATTGATAATTTTTAATTTTCTTTTTTGTTTATTAGGATTGTATTTTTATTATCAAACTATAAATAAAATATATTTTAATTTGATGTAATGTGTAAATTTTTGGTGTTAACAGTTTATTTTTAATTTAATGAGAGAGATAAATTTAATAAAATATTTTAAATTATACTGTAATTTTTTTTTTTATTTAACAATAAAATGATAACATTTATATAAAAAAAATTATCAATAATAGTATAATTTTAAAAATTAAATTATAATTAATGCTAAAATAAGTAAATTCCGAGGGAACTTTCCAGGTTAATAAAATTATAATTCAATGTAAATAGTTTGTAGTTATATTTCAACAATAAAATCATAATCTCCAAGGTGCATGAATGTTACTCATTTGGACCCATTTGCATCTTCTTTTTTGTCAATGAGAGAGACTGCTTTCATGCCACGTGTGTGCATAAAATACATTACTATAAAGGATTCCTCACAAGACTAAAATCAATGGAAAATGAAAGTTTTTACATTTAATTTAGTTTTCCATGTTTGTATTTGAAGAAAATTAAAATTAAATAATAAATAATCCAATTGAATTTGAGAAGGTCAATAGGGTTTGAGAAATTGCCATGAAAATTGTAAATTGCAACACGTTTTGGAAAGATAATGATAATGACTGTTTGGACCATAATATATATAGCCATTGTGGGTTCACAAAGCATAATTAATTCATGCATTTTTTTTATAGTGCCGTGTTGGAACACCATTCCTTTTTACAAGCATTGATTGAATCACACATGAAATGGGGACTTACTAGTTCATCTTTGAAAATTATTGTCCACTTTGTGAAATTGATTTCTTTTCATGGCATCACCCATTAAAACCTTAAAGAGTTTGCCTTTTTAGAAAGGAATTTTTCTATTTTTCTTATTCAACACTTATAAGCATCCAAATTTTGAAGTTAAAATTGTAGAAGATGATTTCTAAATATATAAATTCAGTTTGAAAATGTGTTTTTGAATTCGCTCAAAAAAAAAAAAAAAATTTTCAATTGATTTAAGTTGATCTGAGAATATATAATCTACTGAACAAATACTCATTATTTAGTTGATTAATTATAATATTTTTAAAATTTTAATTTAATTGCCATAGAGGCCTTTACAGAAGGTCAACCCAAGCCACTGAGTACATGGGACAAGAAAAAATGGATTGTGAATCTAATCGGCTGCTTCTTAAGTCTTAACCTTGTTTTCTTGTCTGCCAAAACAAATCCATCTTTGTCTGGACTTCTCTTCTCCATTTATTCCTTTATATTCTTCATTTATAGCCATTCTATTTCTATCTATGCAATGGAATTAACTGTTTAAGGGCATAAACTCAAGGGTGGCTAGCTTCCACTGATTTTCTTGTCTAGTTTCCTTTCCAAAATCCACACACTTTTTTTATATGATATTCACTAAAATCATGTTTATTATAAAGAAATTTTTATGAAATTCATTTAAAATTGTATATTTTTATCTAATTTTATGAAATTTAATATGATTAAAATCAAATTCTATTATTTATAAATGGAATCTAGATTTTACATTTATTTATACCAAATATCAAAATAAATAGAAAAAGTTGTAATAATTAAAACTCGTAAACTCTAACTCCTTAAACAATTTCGATTACCACAAAAAAAAAAAAAATAGTATGTTTTAAATGTTAGATTAGCGTTTGATTCAGCCTAAACAATCTAATCGGCTTACAGTGCAATATAAAGTTTGTATATGCCTCAATTTAGCCCAAGCTTGTCCATCAATGAATTGGGTTAGGCTTAAGATAGGGTCATTAATATTATATACTTTACTTACTATCAAAATTGTATGGTTGGATTTCTTTTAGATGTTAACATAGTGGGATGATAGCAATCTTTGAAAGAAAATTCATTGCCCAAAAATATTAAGTTTGTGCTTTGTTTTTTACATAAAAAAAAAATTATTAGAAATTTAAATATATATACAATAAAATTTCTATTAATTAATATCGTTGGAATTCATAAATTTAATTCATTAAAAAATAATAATTAATTTAATTTATTAATTCAAGTTAAAATCATAAAAAATTATTATATAATAAATATTATTAATTTATTAAGTATTAATTTATAAAAATTTTAGCAAATTTCTTTAATATAGAGATGAAAAACTCATAATTAGGTTTATTACCTAATAAAAAAGTATTACTATTAAATTATGCTTATTAGTACTATGCTTTGTAGTACGTGATAAATATTTAATTATTAAATTATTATAAATCAAGTTATTTACTTGGACAAATCTCAAATCATTTGAATGTGTACTTTATTCACATAATATTATATTAAAGTTTTTTGTTTCCTTTTTTTTTTTTAACATTAATTTTAAGACTTAAACCCAAGTGGTAAGAGCACTAAGGATTATCTTTTATATATATATATATATATATATATATTAGGTTGTAAGCCAGCCCTAGACCTGGTTTAGGTGTTGCAAAAGGGGAAGCAACAAGTCATTCAAAATTGAATCTTTTACCCTTTTTCCTTTCTTTTTTTAATTTTTATTTTGAGATATGGGTTGGGTTATTACTTATTACACCTTGGGTTACACAATCCTTTGAATTGCATAATAATAATAATGAATATCAAAGTACTTAATTAGACAAACTTAGCATGATTAGTACACATAAAATAATTTTTAAGAAAAAATAATAATAATTAAAAGAAATGTAGCCGGCGCCTACTCGTATTTTTTTAATTTGTAATACGACACGGACGGTAGAATTTATAGTCTCATGGAAGAAATTAATAATATTATTATTAGCATGTCATTGCCCTGCGTGACAAAGACTGATTGCTAAATTGTCCCCCGAGCCCCTGCCTTTTTATAAAATTATGAGCCAGTGGTTAGTAAGTATCGAAAAAGATTTGATTATGTATTTATATGGAAAAGGATTTGAATTTATATTTATAATTGAATTTTAAATTTTAATATCATATAAATGAATTAAGTCCATCAATTTAAAGTAAAATTAAATAATATGCTTAATATAATGTTTTCTTATTCAAAAAGAAGAGGGTATGTTTAAATGAATGGGTTGTTTAATTTTGGGCTTTAGTGTAGAGTACAAGGAAGCATGAACAAATCTTATCTTTTTCTTAATTAACTAACAATGGGTTTAACATTTGAACAAGGAAATCAAAATTCTCAACAACCAAGCCTGAGTTATGGGCATACACTAGAAAATTAAAACATGGAAAAAAAAAAGGACTCGTGGGGTGTAGGGATTATATTTAGGGTGTTGATATGAATGTGGATTACATTATTTATGACCTCATTTCCCCATCTCGACAAAAGAAAACCCATCACAACAACCACTCTTTTCCCTTTGTCTTTATTTCATTACTATTACTATTACTATTCAATTTATTTATTTATATTTTTCCATTATTTTACCTTGAAGTATAATATAATATGTTTAACAGTATTACACAATATTTTTAAAATTGATCCGATTAAAGAATTGATAAAAATAAAGAGTCAGAAATCCGATTAGAATCGAACTTATTAAATCGAAAAATCAATATATATATATATATAATTATAATTTAACATTTATTATATATATAATGAAAATAAATATAATACAATTATGGTTAAATTAAGAATTTATATAAAATGATATTTTTTTTATAGTATCAATCAAATCACATTAAGTCTAAAGTTATATATATAATAAATTATAGACATTACTTTACTCAAATATCTATTCACGCAATAGGATAACATGCAATAATATCATAATTTTAACGTTGGATAAAATTAAAATGAAGCTACAGAAGTTCTCTTAAATTTTTTAATTCAAAACGGTATCGTTTTTACTTGATAAAAATAACATTGTTTTGATCAAAATTAAAAAATAAAAAATAAAAAAAAATTGACCTATTCGAATAAAAAAATCTTATCAGGTTCGATTGGTTCACCAATTAACCGACTAGTTTACCGATTTTTTATCATGTTCTTCGGAGACTGATAAAAAAACTAACTAATTCAATATTTAATTCAATTCTCAATTTTTTCAATTCGACCAATCATCAGTTGAGTACAATTTTGATAACCATGGGGTTACATATAGTTTTGCACATTTTATAGACCGTTTACTTTGAAACCTCAAGGCCTAACACTTCCCAATTCAAATCCCACGCCAACAGCGTAGTGATTTTTGGTTGATTATTTTGCATGCATTGGCAAATGTATTTTGTCATTGTGGAACTGTAGTTTAAAAATTAATTGTATTAATTATATAAAATAAGCAAAAAATCATGCATGGAATAACCTTGACATGGTATAAGTTTACTACAATTTCCGTTATAATTTAGGGGATGTTTGGCTATAAAATCTATTTTAAAAATATATTTTCAAAAAAATTTAATATGTCTAATTTAAATTTTTTATCTTTTTAAGTTTCAAAATGATATTTTAAATTAATCTGCTAAATATTTAAAAAATTATTTAATATTTTTTAAATTTCAAAATAACGTTCATGTCTATTTTAAATAAATTCAAACACCCCTTAATAAAAAATTGTATGTTAGATCAATTACGTCCAGTGAAATCCTCTACAATTCAGCGTTACGACAGTTGTATCCTAATCAAGGTTTTGATTTTATCTTCACATTGAATTTATATTTGGATTGGTATACACCAAGCATCTAGTCAAGTAGTATAAAACTTTTAAATATAAACACATTCTAGCTAGGTTTGAATTTAGTGAAAGGGACCTCTCTATATATTTATAAATATTGCCTCCTACGATCCATAATTTTATTATAAGAAAGCAATCAACAAAAATAAAAGTTTCTGAAATAATTATTATTATTTCCAAGGAAGTGGGATACTTAATGGACCACACGTGTTGCAATGCCTAGGTCTTCCTTTTTTATTATATTATATGTATAATCTTATCTCTTGCCATTTTTTATTTTTATAATTTTTCATTTTATTAATTAAAACTATTTAGTTATTGTTTAGCAAAATTTTTTAATACAGTTATTAATTTTTTAATTTTTAATGATTATATAAAAAAATTTTATTATTTATTTTTATTGATAACTGTTAATTATTATATAGTTATTAAATAGTCAAATAATTTATATTTATTTAAATAAATAAAATATTATATTAAAAAGTAAATATTTATATTTATTTTTAATTTTTTATTAATAATATATTACCAATAATATTTAATGATAAATTCTTAAAAACTTAATAACATTCAGCTGCAATAAATAATTATCTAAATGGACCTCAATTTCATCTGTTAATATTTTAGAATGATCGTATCGTAAACAATTCTAGCTAAATATAGTATTGAGGGGGCCGGAGAATATGTTGCCATTTGTTTAAATAAAATTTGAGGGTAACAAGAGAAGTCCAAATGCGATTTATATTGTTATTATGATAATTTTGATTTACTAGAATAAAATCATGATATATTTGAACAAGGCCAATCTATATATACCAATCGTTCATGTTTCAACATTTGATTTCTCCATAGCCTTTCTCTGACTTAAAGCAATAAATTTAATGTTTTCGTTTAAGATTAGTTTCATGTGTGTATTTTTAAAAATGCATTAAACAATTTCATTGATTAAGTTATTAATTAGCATTTGATTGACGTATTTCCAAACGTAATTTGAGGAGATAATTGGTATTTAGATTTTATAAAGTCTAGTCATATGAATCATATATCAGAATTTCAATGATTAATTTGGACTTTCAGTTAATTAATATGGGTTTGAAATCTTAATTTCTTCTTATTTAAAATTATTTTGATGTATGATCTAAATAATAAGATATATTTATATTTTATAGTGAGGTCTCAGATCGATTCGTGAATAATACATAAATTGAAAGAGATAATTACTAATTTCGAAATAGGATTAGTCCTAGCAATCATAAAATGGAGGTGGAAATACCTATTTTTAAAATTAAAAAAAAAAAATATTTAAACAATCTTATTTAATTATTTTCCAATCCAATGTCAAAGTTTGCATGATATCATGCCCACTTCAACTAAGTTAAATTTGTATATGCTATATTTAAAAATACTGTGTAAAAAACAATAGTTGAATTTCTAAACATTGACTTTAACTATCTCATAGCATAGCCAGCTAGCAAGCTCCCTAGTAGGTAATAAATTTATATAATGATAACTACAAAATAATTAACATTTTAATTAATTTAATTAAGACTATAGTAAAATAGATGATGATATTATGATGTATTGATAGCTAAATAACGTTATGTGACAATAATGGCAATGCTGGTCGAATGAGAATAAGAGGTGGGTAGTTGATACTGGGTAATTGCTAATTAACCACTATTATATATAATTACTTGTTTCATTGTTAATGATGATCCCTGATTAAGTGATTAGTATAAACTATCATTATATATATAAGTCCATGTACATACAACACTTTTTATGCTTTGAGTTTTATAAGCTAAAGTTAATCCTAGGATTGGGGGTAAGTTTATATCGCATTCCAACCCTAAATTAATTAAAGAGTAGATGATTTAATTTCAAAATATTATAGATAATTCAAATAAATTTTATTTGATGAGAAAAAATGATAATTTTCACCTATCAAAATTTTATTTTTTTCTCATTAAATTTATTTTTTAATTAAATTTATTTCAAATAATAGTTTTTTTTAATTAGTTATTTGAAAGCACTCATTAAAAAAATCAATTATACAATTAATACCAAATTGAATGGTAGATTAATTATAATAGTATATAAGGCTGGCCCTCCTAAGAACTCAATCCTTGGTCATTTTTTAATTTTTTTTTTAAAGAAAAAGTCTTAATCACTAATCAATAGATAATTCCAAATCATTATGGATAAGTTTGAAAGTAAATTTGAGATTTTTTTTCAAAATTGTAATTTAATAATTTTTTATTATATAAAATTTATTTTTTATTTTTTATCAATTATGATTTGAGAAAAAGTTAAAAAAATAAAAATAAATAAATAATAATTCTATAAATTCTGAATAAAATTAATATAATTAGTTTTCCAAAATTCATTTTAATTTTTAAAATTTATGAGAAAAATTCAAAAAAAATAAATTAGTGAATTTTCATTCACAAATTTTAAAAATCAAAATAAATTTGACAACAAATTGTATTGTCAAACAATACTCGTTAATTGAGCGTAGCTGAAACCCTTTTCCGCTCATTCATGGTTGAAACGTTGGCTAATTTTAAGTGGTGATTGAGTTTATATAGTTAATTATTTGCAAAGAAAATTAATTAACCAATTAAAATTTTATATTTGAAAAATTTTTAAATGGATTTTCGATGAACTGAATTAAAATTTTAATATAAGTTTGAATTTAATTAAAATCTAATTAAAAGAAGAAGAAGGACCACTGATGAAAGATGTTCTGAAATTAACAACTCAGATCTTTAATTTCTCTCATTTCACATTATGTTGGATGGATATATGAATCTAGGTTGTTCGCATCTCTCAAATCCTTAAATTTTCAATCAAATTAATTATTTAAGTGAACCTTGTAGAACACCAATAAATAAATAAATACAAACGGAGTCAGTTTCCCGTTTAATGTGGAGGCCCCAGAGGAATTAATGAAATAGCAATTTGATAAAAAATAAATGCTAAAGCAATAATTATAAGAAAAATATCTAAGCAGTAAATTTAAAGGCAGTACCAGTAAAAAATAAAAATAAAAAATAAAGCAAGTGTTTTTATAATTTGAATTTTCTATTTTATCATATCTTATTATATATCATATTATTTATAAAAAAAATATTATTTATTAAAATATTTTAAAATATAAATAATGTAATGCGTAAAAAATATATGAGATAAAAAAAAATAGAAAAAGAAAACATAAGAATTCAGTATTGAGAGAGATGAAAGAGGAAATTTGAAATATCTTTTTAATAACACGGTCTTAATCTTTCCCCACCAATCCACCCACCACCTAGAAAAAGAATGTGATAGTGAAAAGGTCCCATAAATTTTATTAATTAGCATCTTAATTAAACGATAAAGAAGAAAGTGAAAATTAGCCTGCACATATTAATGAAAATTAAAAAAAAAGAAAAAAGAAAAATAGGGTTCCTGTCCTCTAACCTCTCTACATCATAGGTTGAGCAACACTCCGTCACCCTCACGTCTAACACCCCACCTGTCTTCCTTGTTTGGTTTTACTTTTCCTCGTAACCAATCAGGATTGCCGCCATCATTTTCTTTTAATTACTTCTTTATTATTATTATTATTATTATTATTATAAACTCTTATCTTTTGTGCTTCCTATTACATTATCATTCACGAAGAATTGAAGATAATCACAAAGCTAAAAGCTTACTCCGTAAGCAGTAAGCACTTTTATTTTTTTCTTATTTGCAAATTTGTTTTTTAAGTGGAAACATGTAAACATTTATATCAATGAACACAATATATTATGTACATTATTTTTTAATACAATATTATTTTATGGAATAGTAATTAAGTATATTCATATGCGAATATATTCAATATAACTATGATTATTTTACAAACTAAAAATTTTGAGTTTAAATTTTATTATATTATTTAAAATATATAAATATATTTTGGTGTAAATAATTTATTTTTAATTAGGTAAATAAATTTAATATAATACACATAATTAATATGTAATATCATTTTATTGTTAATATTATATATATTATCAAACTCTTGAATAATAAAATTAGAATATAAATGAAGTATTTTTCATCCACTAAATTATGTAAATATTTTTTGGATAGTATATTGATGATTAAATTGATAAAATAAGAATATAACGCAAATCTTTGGCTTTTTTACTAAGTGATCATTTTGATTTTGTTTTTCTTTTGTGGTTGATGATCACGATTAGGTTAGAATTTAAAGATTTTTTTTGTTTGACTTATTTAGTATATAAAATTATTTCATGGTGATAAGATTTTTATAAAATATGTATATTTTTTATCATTAATTTATAAAAGTTTTCTGTCAGTCTATTCAGTGGTTAAAGGTAGCTCGTTTGTTCCATTGTCTTTTGATTTTTCTCTACTCATCATATATTTAAGTTTTTATTTTTCTTAAATTTTGAATTTTTTAGTATAAATTTTTTAAAATTTTATATTGAAATGGATTTATATTTCATTTTAGATCTTTTAAATTTTGTATTCTTAATATATATATATTCAATGAAGTTTTATTTTTGTTAAAAAAACACAAATCATTGGGAATTGATTTATACTTCTCGATTAAATGTTCGTTTAGCACAGCATATGAAAAGAAAAAAATAATTTTTTTGGGTGAGAAGTTGATTTTAACTTAATTTATTGTGTTTGGTAAATATCAAAATTAATAAAAGCAATTATCTAGATATCTAAAATTCAACTATTTGGATAAGTTAGAAATTATAACTTTTAAAAAAAAAATTGAATTTTAGATTAAACGCGTAGCTAATTTTAAAAAATTAATAGACAAAAATAATCTTATGAATTTATAAGTAATTTTTAAATTATATTTTACCAATTACAAATATATAATTAATAATTTTTAGAAATATTATTTTTAGAAAAATATTTTTTTTTTCGTATGAAAAATTATTTTCATAAATTGTGTTTTTAAAAATACATGAATATAAATTTCCAATACAATAAAGTAAGTCTTAACTTTGACTTTCAAAAAGATAAATACACTGAATAATCAAACAATCAAAGGTACGGAGGATTTTAGAAAGCTATATTCTTGATTTTCCTTAAAAAAAAATTAGTATTACAAAAATAAAATGACGTTAATTCAGCTAAAAATAACGTCATCCCGTAACGTTCCCGTCTTCACCTAACAACAGTCACGAAACCTGCGTGACGAGACGTAACAAACCCTTCTGTAACCGTCCAAAACCAAAACCAAAACCACACTCTGGCATTTGGGCTAAGGACCACGTGTCGTTAATTTGGACAAACTAGGACACGTAGCAACCTCCTATTGCGTAATTTTCTAATAATAAAACAAAAGGTAAGTCATTTCTTGTAGACAGCAAAGTCTAACTAATGGAAAATCCTTATTTCAAGTCCACTAAATTAATTAAATATTTATACATATTACTCAAAAAAAAAAAAAAAAAAAACAAGCAGATAAGATAATAACGCAGTCCCGTTTTGAGTCCGCAAGCAAGTTGGAAAAGGAGCGGTGACTTGGCAGGCAATGGAACTACCACAAGTGATGTTAACATGGGCGACTTAAAAAATTAAAAACAAATTTTAAAAAAATGTAAAATTTATTGTTTAGTTTAATTTAATTTTAAGAAGAGATTTGAGTTTTTTTTTTTTTTAAAGCATTGTGAAGGAAAAAAATCATAAATTTATTATTTAAAAAATATATATATGTTATTAAATTATATATCGATATGAGTGAAAATTTGGGTTTACAGTTAAAATAAGGAGATGAGACATATATGGTTTGGTCTGTGGGTTAGGGGTCAAGAGAAGAGAGAGTAAGGGATTGTCCAAATTGTTTAGGAGAGAGGAGGCAAAGAGAGGTGGACCCACAACTTGGATTAGTGTAAGCTAAATAGGGGACATTTTGCGGGTCCCTTTTTTCAAATTTATTTAATTTTTTATTATTTAATATTAATTAATAATTTATATAATTTTTTTTTTTAAGACAGCTGGAATTTTGTATTACTTCCCACCGACGCTAATGTTTTATCTCATACTTGCTTGATTAAGAAATTCCCGATATAATTATTAATCACAGCAATTAAATGTTAGCCGTGAATAATTAAAAGGTTAAATTATTACCAATTCTAAATTTTCAATTCGAATTTTTTATTATAATTTTATCTCATATTCTTTTTTTCATATGACATATTATTTATAAAAAATTATTAATTATAAAAAAAAACTTAAAAAAATATATGAAACATAAAATATGATATAAATTAAGACAATATTTTTATTGCTAATTTTCATAATTATAATTTTATATTATTAATTGTTAGATTTTAAAGCATTATTTTTTTTTTTTTTACTTAACAAAGGTGATAGGCGTAGATGTTAAATTTAACTGCTCATTCAAATAAATAATTATGGATGTTTAATATTTAAAAAATTTGCAATTTGCAAATAAAAATAAAGATAAAAACTTAGAACGAATATATAACTCAATAGATGGATTGGTTTGAAACAGTAAAAAAGTTAAGAAAGAAAAGCAAATGAAATTAATTTCAGAGATTGTATTTGCTAAAGGAAGCATTGTAACAAACATAACAGCTAAAAAAAAAAAGAGTATAAAATTGAAAAACTAAAGGTTATTAAAGCCCTGATTAAGTATTTAAGCAAAGTTTACGTAATTCCATACATAGCTTCAATGCTTGTTTTGTTTGCATATTTAGGAATAGGATTGCTTGTCGCTTCTCGCTTCATTATTTACATAAACAATGCACGTGCGCCATTTATAACTTAGTACCTTGTTGAGTAAAATAACAAATTATAAATGTATGATTAATTATATATGATGCTACTACTACGATGTTTAATAAAATGTTAATTGTTATTGAACTATTTTACATTTTTGGATAAACATTGGAAATTCTAATTTAAATGATAAACAAATATTTGGATTTAAATTTTTGAATTTTGATTTTATAATATGATTGTTAGGGCTGATAATTTTTAATACGATTCTTTAACACAATATAAATATAATATATAATAAATAAATTTTGATCATAAATTAAGTGGTCCATTTATGACACTCTAAAAATTAGGTTATAATGAATCAATTTTTGTAATTCGTAATAACACACTATATAACCCATTTAATAATATATTTATACCTAAAATATATAATATATGATATATTTAAATTTTTTTTAAAGTCATTTAATTTATACAGTAATTTTTTTATAAATATACTTATAATAATTAATATACATAAATAACATATAAATTTAGATTCATAAGAAAATTTTAGATTAATTAGATTTAATTAATATTTTATATTTTAAAATTAAAATTCATTGAATTCCTCTTATTTTAGTATAAGATAATTATATATTAAGATTAAATATATTAATATATTGAAATTTATAACAAAATAAGTTATATTTTAGTAAATTTTATTTTGACTTATATATTTAAATGTTTAAATGAATCATATATATATATATAAATATAATGCATATAATATATATGTCCGAATTAGGGTTACAAAATCTTAACATGAAAATAATGAATAGGTTATGACTAATTATTTTAATGTTATATTAGCACTATAACATGATAAGATTATGATGACACAACACGAATTCTCTGTCATAATGACTGCTATTTTTTTTTATTTTATAATTTTATAAGATAAAGGCAGTAAAAAGTTAAATTAAAATGTTACGCAAAGAGTTTATTATTTATTTATTTTTGCAAAAAGAAAATATTTTGAGCGCTCAGAAAATCAAATCCAAAGAATTGCATATATTTTTCTTCACATTTATTCCTTTGAAGGAGTCAATCCATCATGATCAAGACTAGGAAATTTGACTATAAATCACAAGTCTATGTGTATGGACAAAGCTTAATTTCTTAGACCAGTTGCCCAACTGTTCAAGAAATTTATTACTATAAAAAACAATGGGTGGTTGAGGAACAAATCGGATATTTTGTCACGTGTTAAGTTATTTTTTTTATATTATATATTTCTTTATGTATCGCATTTTCAAAATATTTAAAAAAATTATAATGTGATATATAAAATAAAATATAAGATGAGAAATAAGATATAAAATGAAACAAAAAATTTAAATTAATTGAGTTATCGCATTTTAAAAATACTACATACTCGGTGTTTTACTATTTTTAGCAAATATTTTTACATACATGGTTGAAAAAGTATTTTTTTAAATTAATTTTTATATAAATAATTGAATGGAGTAAAAATCATTTGTTTTAAATTTTAGATATATTGGTGAATTTTGCTAATAACTAAGAGACTATATTTAAATTTTAATTATTTTTTATGAGAGAGGAAAGAAAAATAAAGGGGGTGAATGAGATTAATAAAAAAATTTAGCAATTGAGTTTTTTAAAAGTGTGACACTATAAAAAATTCAATTGAAAAATATATTTAAAATCCCTCAATTGAGAATTTTTTCAAGCACGAAAATGAATTTTAATAATTAAAATTTTAAAAAATAAATATTTTTTATTCACAAAACTCATTTTTTTAATAGTTTAATCCAAACACTCAAGAAATACAAGTCAGATTTAAATTTAAAATATTTTATATTTTAAAAATAATAATTGACCAATTCAACACATAATTAAAAAATAAAAATTAAAAAATTGAAGATAGCAGAGTCATGAGTAAGTCTACCAAAAAGTAATGGGGATAAAAGGATGGTACATTGATTACCAAAACAGTACCGTCTCACTTTAAAATGTTTGCCTGAAAATAGGTTTCTTCATTTCTGAAAGGACAATTGGATGTGAAATAAAACGCACATTTTAATTAACTTTTTTTTTTTTTTTTTAATCTTCGAATTGTCAAAAGTATCATCCATCACTACACTATTGGCCTCAGCATATGCACGTTATAGCTGCTATGTCACATGCCTTGTATGTCCCCTTAACATCTTTCTTTCTCCCCAACGAAATAACTAAGTTTTGATGGAGTTCTACTATTTCTCTTATATACAAAAATATATTTAAAATGAGATGTTATTTATTTTTTATTTTTTTATGTTAGAAAATATGTTAATTATTGAGATATTAGTTTAATAGCATTTAGTGGTATGCAATGAAAATAATAAATTTGAATTTTTATTATGATTCTAAAGAAAATTATTTTCTATATTAAATATATACATAAATTTAATGAGATAAAAAAATACGAAATAAAAAATATATCAATTATAATTCATTGATTTTAGTGTATCACATGATACTTTATACACGGTGTAATTAAAAATTTTATTGATTTTAATATAATTAATAATAATCACACGAGTTACAATTCATATTATTATAATAGTAACAATTATTAGGGAGAAAAATCATACAAAAAATAAATTAATAAATACTTTATATAAACTTTGAATTAATTTCCTTGATGGTCTCATTTTCTTAATTGGGGAGTTTGAATTAGAGATCTCTCATTAAGTCAAATGGAGTGGAGATATATTTTATTTGTATTATATATAAAAATATCTTAATTTTAATAGGTAAAACTTTTGAAAGTCTATTAAGAATATAATTTTTAATGTAAAAGATAAAGAATACATTATCATTCCTAAATTGATTGGTTTTAAAAATAATTATTTTTTAAAAACATATATAATTAGTATCTTTTTAATTAAAATTGCTGTTTTATTATGTTTTGTATCATAAACAAAGACAAAGTCTATCAAAATACTGGTACAAATGTTAACATAAATGGAAATTGTAATAGTAATTCATATTTCAATAATTATTGTAAATAAATAAAATTTCACTATAAATATATATATATATTGTAATTATATATATATAATTGAGAAACTAACTTTAATCAAATCTTTTTAGCCAACATATAGAGCTAAATAGACCTTACACTAATATTTGTTTATTTTCAAGCACAATGATTTTTAAATATATAATTTTTATAATTTCATATTTAAAATATAAATTATAAATGATCAGTAAAATATTTTTTAAATAATTAAATATTCAAACAAATCATTATTTAATTTATAATATTATACACCAACTATACTTTACAGATTTATTTATTACTCTTTTTCCGATGTTAAAAATTGAAAAGACAATATTGACACTTTTCTTTTAATTTTTGTCGCTCTTTATTTTTATTTATCATTAAATTTAATTATAATACATTTATTATTTATTTAGATAATAATTTTCATAAGGAAAAAATATTTAATTAAATTTTATTCTTTATTTATTATTAATTCACATGCATATATATAATAAAAATGTATTTAATAAATAAATAATTTATTTATAAGAAAATATTCTTATACAGGTAAAGGAATATTTAAGTAATTTTTTTTTAATTCTCATAAGAAAGTAAAACTTATGTGCTAAGATAAAGAAACTTAAGTTCTATTTAGTACTTTTTTTTATTTGCATTTTTTATTACATAAAAATAATATTTATATTTTTTTAAAAAATATATTTATTAAATATAGAGTTTTTGTATAAAAATAAAATAAATATATATTATAAAATAAATTTCTTTTTACCTTTTAATTTTTATTTAATTGTTTTATTATTGAGTAAATATTTTTTTTTTATTTTTAATGAGAAAAATAATTTATTAATTTAAATTATAAAATTACAATCCTACTAACATTTTATTTCAAGAATTGTGCTCATTGAAAATATTTTTTCATTATGTATTATACTAAAATATCTTAATAAATCATATGCATTTTTTTGAAATTGAATAAATTATAGGATTAAAATAACAAGTAAAAAATTAAATAATGGCATGAATATTATTATAAAAAAATATTTTTGAAACTACTACATTATTTTCAAGGTATGTTGAGAAGTATTAACATTTTCATATCACTTTTATTTGGTTAATTTTCTTAATAATAACAAATTTTTTCTTCCAAAATAAAAATTAAAAAGAATATACAAATTAAAAGAGAATTTATTTTATAACATGTAAAAAATTTATTATGATATTTTTTTATATAAAAAATATAATTATTAAATATAATTTTTAATATCATATTTTTTAAAAAATAAAAATACGAAAAATAATATTTCTATGTATTAAAAATAATAATAATAAAAAAATTAAATCTCAATTCCTTATAAGAATTATTATATTTCATATAAAAATCATTATATTTCTTATAAAAATTATTAACTTGAATGGAATAAAAGTATTTTAGTCGATTTTAATAATGAAAAGGTAATAGAATTATTAGAAATTAAAAAGAGAGTGTTAATATTGTCTCCTTAAAAAATATAATGTTATTAGTTAATTAACTTTTAAATAAAAAATAATAAAATTAAAAGCATGTATTTATGTCATAGATAAATTAAGTATTCAATAAAAAGTAATAATCAAATTTGTAATTATTATTATATAAATTGTATATTATAATTATTATGTTAATTCGATTATAACAAATAATCGAACTCAAAATATTTAATTCAATTTGATTATGTTATACTTTAATATTATTTTAATTTTAATTTCATTCGATTATTAATTTAAGAAAATTAAAAAATATAATCAGTCAAAATTTTAGTTGGATTCCCTTAATCAAATGTTCACCCCTAGACAAAATTGAATGATTTATTTGCGTACATTGTAAGTGAAGTAAATAAATTCAACTATTAAAATCCCCCCTACACTCCAATAACCAAAGAACCTCCAAAACTAGTAATTTAAAATGTAGCAAGTGTTCTTGGCTGATTGGCTGGTTGCTGTTAACCAGTATACAAAAACAGCCAAACACCAGTACAAAAAAAATTAAATAATTGATTGATTCTTGTATTGCCCAAAAATTGACAAGGCTGATTAGTCTTACGCCTTAAACCAATGTAACAGTGACCCATCACTTCTTACTCTTACTACAAAAATCTTGGGCGGAATAAAAAAATAATAATTTATTTGTAAGCAAAATTTATTAAAGAAAATACAGAAATGTTAAGTAAATAAAAATTTAATTTTGAAAAATTAATTAAAAAATTAAGACTATCATTATAAAAAAAAATATACACCACAAATTATTTTAAGAGTTAATTACTATTTTCTCCCTATAAAATGACTTAATATATTAAGTTTCTATAACCTTTAAAAATTATATTAATTCTCCTAATGAATTTTTTTTTATATTAATATCGTTTATCGTTTAATTTTATTATTAATTAATTCTAAAATAGTCAATAAAAATAATAAAAAGTTAATATTATATTTTTGCTTTAATTTAAAAAAAAAATCATTTTCATTTTTTTTAAATTTAAAAATAAAAAATAAATAAAAATATTTTTTAAAAAATATTTTTTATTTTTTATTTTAAAAAATAATTTAAGAAGAAATTAAATTATTTCTTTTTAAATTTTTTAATAAAAATAAAAAATTTATTTTCATAAATTTGAAAATAAAAATAAAAATATATTTTTTATTTTTTATTTTCAATTTTTTTTTTATTTTTTAAAAAATAAAATAAAAATATTTTTAAATAATATTTTTATTTTTAAATTTATCAAAAATATAAAAATTTATTTTTTTTAACCCTAAAAATATTTTTTAAAATAAAAATATAATATATTTAATTAAAATAAATGATAAGATTAATTTGATCTTTTTATTACTCTTATTAATTATTTTAAAATTGACTAACGATAAAATTTAATAAAAAAATTTAATAATATATTATAATATTCATCAGAAAAATTAATATATTTTTAAAATATTATAAAAAATTTAATATATTAAATAATTTAAAAAAAATAATAATTAGCCCAAATTCTTATTTATCTCCTTATTTCACTTGACTTAATTTGCTTGTGTTTCACTTTCGGTGGCCGAAACCACTGTACTACATAACAGCTATTTGAAAGATTGAATTTTTAGTTTAATGATATTAAATGATTTTTTACACCAATTGAATAATAAATTAACTATTTGATAGTTAAATTATTAACATAATAATATAGTATTAGAAGTAAAAAAATTAAAATCAAATATAATTAAATGACAATTGTTCTTAATAATTAAAAAAAAAAACCTTTTATTTCATTCATTTAATTTTACTATTAAAGGGAAATTACAATTTTCACAGTAATAAACTGTTATTATAATTAATAAATGAGTTAAAATAAATTTATTACACTATAATAATAATTATATGAACAGTGAACACAGCAATCCCATAAAATATATATAAAAACAAAATAAAAGGTTTTACGGGACAAAGATTCCTGTATTTGTTGCTTTGGACCATACACAACTGCTAATTGACAATACAGGTGGGCCCCACTGACTTTCCTCTCCTGCTCCTCTTCCCACTGTTCCTTTCCTTCGCTCCAACACGTGACTTCCTTTCTTTTCCCCCTTCAATTTCTCGCAGTTTTCCTCCGTCGTTTTGCCGCCATATTCCTGTCTAATCGGTTCAATATAAGTTTCACCATGACAATTAAAACTTAGATGCCATCACCATAACTTAACATTTTATTAAAATAATCAATTTTTTTAAAAACGAGCGTTAATCATAAAACTCTTCTCCTAATTTTTAAAATTTACATTAAATATTAAAAATAATTTAATTTTTTTTTTACTCAAACACTTCAAAAACCACAAAACTTCTTAATTTCTTCTTAAAACGCAACTTATAACGTTTAACTTTCTATCCAAACACTATATATATATATATATATATATATCACACATTCAATTGTTATGGGTAAATTAAAGATTAAGATTAAACAAGAAGTCATTTTTTTTTCTTGGTCAAATGTTGATAAAGTTTTGAATTTTAGTCAATTATATGATCACTTGACTCTAATGAACATTTGGCAAGAGAACTATTGATGTGTTTATAATCTTTAATGTCATTTAGTAATTAAACGTGTAAAATTAATGACATAAGTTACATAATTATTTAATTGAAAATCTCTATTAAGTTAAGAATATCTTAATAAATTTTAGTCTTTAATTGTCATTTGTAATTTATTATATGAGTGTTTGTATCTTCAAACGAAAATTTAAAATCTATTAAATTAAGTTAAAAATATTATAATGAATTAAGTTTTTAAATGATGAGTTGTTTGAAATTTGTTTGCAAATATTATTTTAAGTGATTTTTAAGTAAAAATACTATAATAATTATATTTTTTAAGAGTTAAAGAAAATAAATTTTAAACCAATAGTGATTTTGATAAATAATATATTTTAAAATAATAAATTTCAGATATCAACTATATAAAATTAACTTTTTTACAATTAAAATTAAATTAATTGCCATTATTAATTAAAAATACGTAATGTGTAACCCACCATTTAATTGAACAACATTTCATAATTTTTTTGCCAAATGCTGATCAAATTTAGAATTCAAGTTATTATACTATTGATTCAAGTAATGGTTGGCACGTGTTTCTAAACTCAAACTTCAGTTGTCATCTGGTAATTAAGCATTCTAAAAGAATGAAACACATTATAGTTGAATTTAGCTTTCATGTTCAATTAAATTTAAAATAATAATTTATATTAATTTAACACAAAAATCATTTCAAGATGAAATCGACTTATTCACTCTTATTTCATAAATCATATAAAATACGTATTATAGGCAGATTAAAATTGAATTAATTTAATATTGAAATAAAATTTTTGGTTAAATTCATCCAATATGTCATTTTAAATTTAATTAGATATAAAAATAAAATTTTAATAGTAAATTGAACGTATATTTTTTTATTATAAACTTTAATTAATATTTGGCGAATAAATTAAAAATATATTGATTAAATGTGAAATTAACTTACATATTAAAATTGAAACTTAATGTCAGGTTTACAATTTAAATTGAATCAGTTGTAATTTGCTATAATATTTAATTTTAATATTTATATAAATTTTATCAATTGGATAATTTTGATTAAATTATCTTTAATTTAGTTTACATTTATCTGTGAAATGATAATTAAAGATTGCAATTTGTTTATTAAAGTTGGACAATACATCATGAATTTTGCATGTTTATTTGTCAAATTATAATATATAATAATTGACTTAAATTCAAAATATTAAACAGCCACATTCATACATTTTTTAGAAAATACTTATTTAAAATCTTATCATATTGTTTTTTTTTTAATTATTTAATATGCTTCTCAAAAACTCGTGGCCATCGTCAATAAATTTCAATCTCATAGGAATTTCTTGTGCGAAAACATGCAGTGACGATAAATAACGATACGATACGGTATGGGCGACAACAGCTGTGCTGCTGCCATGCATTCATGGGTTATGGTAACCTACCACCCAAGGCGCACGAAAGCCAATACCATAGGTGTTAAAGGAAAAGAAATGAAGAAACTACATGCAATTGTTAACATGCGCTGAGGTGTGTTATCTACGCACCCATCACCTCTTTGCCTCCCTAACCCACCTCACATCGTTAATAGCACGACAAAAGCCATTTCCCCATAAAAACTGAATTGCTTTCCTACTAACGTCAAAGCAAACGGACGTTATTTGAGCATAGAGTTGATAGGCGAAAATGAAGATAACCTTAACCTGAAACAGAAAAATAGAACGGCGTTGATGACGAAAGCAGCCTTTATTAATTAACCACGATTGTGTCGCTTTTATCTGGTCCAGAATAGAGTGTACCGGCTAAAAAGGTCAGAGTAACCGATGAATGCCGGTTATAGAGAAAGACTGGTTAAAAATTGACCGCGGTTGAAATGATTGCAACCATTTTTGACTACTCTGGTTAAGTCTCTACTCTTTGGTCTTTACTCAGACAAGAATGATAGAGAAGAGAGAGACAAGATATTGAAGAAAGAGGAACGAGAGAGAGGCACTGTGTGTACCTGCTAAAAGCTTCAAGATCCATAGGTGAAGGCAGAGACATAGAGAGAGTATTTTTTTTGCGGAGGATAGAGAAAGTTACTAGAAACAGAGAGAAATGAAGCAAATTGATTGTTAAATCGGGATATTTTGTAGGTGAAAAAATAGAGTTTTGCGAGTAAGTTGAGAGAGAGAAGATACTGATAGAAAGCTAAGAATGGTTGATTAGAGAGGTATGTTATTAGTTCATATGAAGGTAGAGCTTTGAATTTCATGATTTAAATGACAGATCTGTGTTGAAGGAAGATAAATTATATGGATTCTTGTGAGATTTCAATAAAAGGTAGCAGTGGAAACGTAAGAGGCGAGAGCTTCGACTTCTCTTCTGGTTATAGTGAACCTAACGACCCAAGGAACGGCATGGAAGGGCAGAAGGGTCATTCTACTCGTCCAGCCTCGGCCAAAGGTAAAATTCCTTGGGATTTTGTTATGTTTTGTGAATTTATTGTGATTTGAGTTATTTATTTTAACCGTGTTTTCTCCCTCTGTGGTGGAGCGTGTGGTGCAGACGCGGAAACGGCGCTTTACACGGAGCTATGGCATGCTTGTGCCGGTCCTTTGGTCACTGTTCCTCGTGAGAAAGAGCTTGTGTTCTACTTTCCTCAAGGACACATCGAACAGGTTGGTTCATTATTGATACTCATCTTTACCATTCTTATTTATGTGAATTTCCCTTCACAAAAGTTGGATTTTTCTTTAATTTGGGCCCTTTGAGTTTTTTTTGGTTTAATTTGTTTACTATTGAGATTTTTAGCGTCTATTTTATTTTCAAAATTTTCAATGTGTTAATTGTTGTAAAGAGATTTCAGGTTGTTAAAGGAAGCCTAAAGTTGGACGTATGGTTTTTATAAGATTTTTTTCTTGTACAACGTTTTTGTTAGTTTATGGGTTGATTTTTGGGTTAATTTGGTTGATATTAATGGATTAGGTGGAGGCGTCGACAAATCAGGTAGCGGACCAGCAGATGCCAGTTTATGATCTTCCATCTAAGATCCTTTGCCGTGTTATCAACGTCCAGTTGAAGGTAGGATGATCTTTTTTGGTGCGGGTGTCAATTCAAATTTAAGTTTTGTTTAAGAGGGCTTTGTCAATCTGGACTTAACTGATGTGTCGACCATCGATTGCAGGCCGAACCAGAAACTGACGAGGTATTTGCGCAAGTTACTCTACTTCCTGAAACCACCGTAAGTTGCGACTTAATTGTTGATTTATGTGGTATTCAAGGAATTGATGTTGAAATTGAATTGGGTTTCTGATAGTTTAATGGTTTCTTTATGTCAGCAAGATGAGAATGCAATAAAGAAGGAGCCTCCTCCGCCTCTGCCACCACGATTTCATGTGCATTCATTTTGTAAAACCTTGACTGCTTCAGACACTAGCACGCATGGTGGGTTTTCTGTGCTTAGACGACATGCAGATGAATGTCTACCTCCTCTGGTTAGTATATCAAGTCTGCCTCTTAGTAGAAAATTTCTGTGACCTTTTCTTTTTTTTTTATTTTTATTTTATTTTTATTTTTATTTTGTGGAGTTGAACCTAAATTTCTGACTTGATGGTTGATATTTGGTGTGTGATAGGATATGTCAAGGCAGCCTCCAACCCAGGAATTGGTTGCCAAGGATTTGCATGGAAATGAATGGCGCTTTCGGCATATCTTTCGGGGTAACTATCAAATACATGATTAAATAGCTTGTTCTGAGCTCTGTTTACTTTGTCATAGTTCCTCTGCTGCAAACAAATGAATGTCAGTACTTCTAATATTGAAAATTGAACTTCTAATGGAATAATTTTTTTTTTAAGTGAAAAGGAATATATGCTTATTGTAGTATTTTCTTTCTCTGTTTCCTTGATTTACTGAATAATGTTATGTACCAGGTCAACCGCGGAGACACTTGCTTCAAAGTGGATGGAGTGTTTTTGTTAGCTCCAAAAGGCTTGTTGCTGGTGATGCCTTTATATTTTTGAGGTTTCACTTCTTATTTTACTACTGAATAACTTGTTACATTATTATTTGTTATGTTTCTGGAAACGGTTTACCTCTTCTTTACACCAGTGATTTCTTGTTCTATATAATTCTGAAGTGTGGTTTTGGCGTTTGGCTTGTAGAGGTGAGAATGGAGAACTTCGAGTTGGTGTTAGACGTGCAATGAGACAACAGAGTAATGTTCCATCATCTGTCATATCCAGTCACAGCATGCATCTAGGTGTGCTTGCTACAGCGTGGCATGCTGTCTCCACAGGAACTATGTTTACTGTTTATTATAAGCCAAGGTATGCTGTTTATGCAATTCATAGCAACTTAGTAAACATATTTGCAGGCTGGGCAAATTAAGAGCGGGTGATTATATAACTTTACTAGATTATAATATTTTCATTGGTCCTGGATTTTCTGGTAATCAAGGTTAAAACTGATAAGACTGTAGAAACTTACTGTAATAAATACTCTTCAGTGCATTTTATAATATGATTAAATTCTGTTAATGAGAAGATGATCAATTTTGTAATTTACTGCCTGTACTTATTTGCCTTGAAATTCTCTACTATTTTTGTAGGACAAGCCCAGCTGAGTTCATTGTTCCATTTGACCGGTACATGGATTCTGTTAAGAACAATTATTCTATTGGAATGAGGTTTAAAATGAGATTTGAAGGAGAAGAAGCTCCTGAGCAGAGGTATGACTTATGCTTTGAAGGTTTTCTGGTGGAACCTCTTGTTCTTTTATAACTGCTCAAAGTTGCATTTGTTGGTTGCTTTTTATTTAAGGTTTTTGGTTTCTCTTTGCCATTTCTACGTTTTATCACACTACAGGAACTATATTTTTGTCACTACATTATATTATAATCCTCAATGATTTTCTTATTGTAGATTTACTGGCACAGTTGTTGGAATTGATGATGCTGATCCACAAAGGTGGCGAGAATCTAAATGGAGATGTCTTAAGGTACTTTTCTAGTCATTAGGATGTCTGTGACCCTACTTTTTAAAGTGCTGAATAGAGTTTTGAATGCTACTTCTAGGTGAGATGGGATGAAACTTCTACCATACCTCGTCCAGAAAGAGTTTCACCATGGAGTATAGAGCCTGCTTTGGCTCCTCCTGCATTGAATCCCCTTCCAGTGCCCAGACCTAAAAGACCTCGATCTAACATGGTTCCTTCATCCCCCGACTCCTCTGTTCTTACTAGAGAAGGTACAGTTTTACCGTTTTTTAGTCATACACTTTTCTAGATCTATAAGTTGGATGACTTGAGGTCTGAATTGCCTGAAATCCTTTTTATGGCTTAGGTTCATCCAAAGTAACTGTAGACCCTCCACCACCAACTGGATATTCAAGGGTCTTGCAAGGTCAAGAATTATCGACCTTGAGAGGCAATTTTGCAGAGAGCAATGAATCTGACACTGCTGAAAAGTCTGTTATGTGGCTGCCTTCAGTAGATGATGAGAAATTTGATGTGATATCTGCTGCTTCAAGAAGACATGGATCAGAGAATTGGATGCCCTCTGGGAGGCAGGAGCCAACCTACACAGATTTGTTATCAGGTTTTGGGACTAATGCTGATTCCCTGCATGGGTCTGGTGCACACTTTGCTGATCAAATTTCACCTGCTGGTAGTAGAAAACTTGTAATGGATCGGGAAGGCAAGTTCAACTTGCTTGCTGGCCCATGGTCTTTAATGACATCAGGTCTCTCACTGAAGTTGTCAGAGTCTAATACAAAGGTTGCTGTACAAGGTCGTGATTTGCCTTTTCAACAACGGGGAAATATCAGATGCAGTGCATTTAGTGAGTACCCCATGCTTAATGGTCATAGGATTGAGCAGTCACATGGAAACTGGATGATGCCACCCCCGCCACCATCTCATGTTGATAATAATTCTCATGTAAGAGAGATAGTGCCATTGGTACAAGAAAATGAGACTGGGAAATCCACGGACGGGAACTGTAAGCTTTTTGGCATTCCTTTGTTTAATAATCGTGTTTCAACAGAGCCAGCAACCTCACATAGAAACATGGTCAATGAGCCTGTGAATCATGCAAATCCATCGGGTCACCAACTTCGTTTATTTGAATCTGATCAAAGATTAGAACAATCCAAGGGTTCTAAAATGGTTGATGATAATGAACACGAAAAACAATTTCATGCTGGTCCCCTGCATATAAGGGACGGTCAAGGCAAAACTCAAAATGGTTCAACGAGGAGTTGTACTAAGGTTTCCTACTTGTTTACTTGCGATCTAATTGAATATTGATAGTTTTGAAAATAAAAAAAAAAAGCTAAAATTATTTTTTCCTTTTTTCCCCTCTGATCTTCAGGTCCACAAGCAAGGGATTGCACTTGGTAGGTCTGTTGATCTAACCAAGTTCAACAACTATGATGAGTTGATTGCTGAATTAGATCGGTTATTTGAATTTGATGGGGAGCTTCTGGCTCCCAAAAAGGATTGGCAGATTGTGTATACTGATGATGAAGGTGATATGATGCTCGTTGGAGATGATCCCTGGCAGTAAGGATTCTTTTGCATATGTTAGAATATGCACCAGATATTGATATTATACACGAGTTATAGGTGGTGGTGTCTTCTTTTGGTGATTGTTTACTTGCTTATTGGTGATGTCTTATGTGTAAATCAGGGAATTTGTTGGCATGGTTCGTAAGATTTTCATCTACACAAGAGAGGAGGTGCAGAAGATGAATCCAATGACGTTGACCTTGAATTTGAAGGGCGATGAGAATCTTTTGGATGTGGAAGGTGTGGATGCAAAAGAAGTGAAACGTCTGCCACTTCCTTCAGCGCGTAGCACTGAGAATTGTTAGGTTGTCTTTCTTAGTACTTTCTTCTCAAAATGAATTTTTCTTGAATAGATTTTCTGGTTGTTGATTGTTTTGAATCTTGTGTGCTTTTGTTATTGCATCAGGTTTTCAAGACAGGTAGCATGGCAAAGGGTGCTATGGTCATTTCAGTTGAAAAGATTGAGATGGGCGAGTCTTGCCTCTTTTAAGACGCAAGGTTGTTGGTATCTCAGAAATAGATGGCAAGAATGATATTATACTCAATTTTGGACATGTTATGGAGTTAATATTATTGGTGTCCAGTTATACATAAAATATATATATATATATATATATATTTACACCCCTTCCCTTGCTTTTTGAAATCATCCCACCTTTGTACATAGCTGTTTTACCGTTTCCTACCTTCTAATGTAAGTAAGTTTATACGTCATCGTCTAAATGTCTTTTTTTGGGCAGGCCTACAATCTTCTAATGTTCGTTTTGTTGGTTTCAATATTTATGGTCTTTTTAATTTTTGTGGGCGCTCTTCATTTACTGGATGCATCTGTACGAGTATTTGACTAACAAGTTCAAATGGGTTACAATATATCGCTGTAAACTATCATTATGAATTATGTTTGTTCATTTGAAAGTTGTGGTAGTATGGAAAGCAAAGTGGCTGTGAGAAGATTTCAAATGAAACCCTTCCCCACAGTAAACAAGAGTTTTTATTAGTACTCCTTTTGCATGTGCTCTGCTCCCTTTGGTGGAGAGTCACATTGATGAATGATGGGAAAGCATGCTGTGCCCACTCCTAAAGATAAGGTTTTACGGTTGACCTGTTAATTTGTTGAACAGCCGTTAGGTAGGGTATGGGCTTTTTCTATTTAGTAGTCTATTTATCAGATTGAATCTAGAGGGCTCGATTATGGCTGATTCGATTCTAACCCATACATTGAATCTGACAAAGTGGAAGAATGGATGTGAGGGGGGAGAAACGTGAATATGCAATAGACGAGGTCAAGTTGGAAAAGCAGCAAAGTCTACAATGACCAAGTGGGGAAAAAACAGAAATACATAGATCGGAAATCCATTAACATGACCTTCCCATATATATATAAATATATGTTGAAAAGAAATCCATTAAGTAATTCATTAGCTGTCGTAGTATAAAAGATCGAAAATATGGGTAATTTTCACTCTTTTAAATCTTCCTATCTAGTTATGAACTCTTGATTTTACGTATTTTATAAGTGACTATTAAATAGTCTTTTTGTTTATAATTCTTTTCTGATAAAAAATTGGGTTTATTATTATTTTTTCTATAAAATATTTTAATACATTATCATAATTTTTTAAAAATATATTAAATTTTTTCTGATGTATATCGTTATGCTAGTATTTCTTCCGTCTAATTTTTCCGTTAGTTAACTCTAAAATGATTAATAAGGATAATAAAAAAATAAAAATATTTTTATCTTTTATTTTTAATTAATTATATTATATTTTTACTTAAAAAAATATTTTAAAAAAATTCATTTTCATTTTTTGACAAATTTAAAAATAAAAATAAATAAAAATATTTTTTATTTTTTATTTGTAATTATTATTTAAAAAAAATAATTTAAGAAGAAATTAAATTATTTCTTCTTAAATTTTTAATACAAATAAAAAATTCATTTTTATATATTTAACAAATTTGAAAATAAAAAAATAAAAATATTTTTTAAAAAATATTTTTTATTTTTTATTTTTAAATTTTTTATTTTATTTTCAAAATTGTCAAAAAATATATAATTATATTTTTTAACCTTAAAAAAAATTTAAAAATAAAAATAAAATGTAATTAATTAAAAATAAAGGATAAAGACATTTCTATTTTTTTTTACCTTTATTGACCATTTTAAAGTTGACTAACAGTAAAATTAGACGGAAAGATCTAGTAGTATATTTTGGCATTCAACAAAGGGAGTTAGTGTATTTTTTAAAAATCAAGAGAGAATTAATTTATTGAGTAATTTTATGAGGGAAATCGTAATTAATCCTAAAAAATTTATATTGTCAAAACCTTGTCTTTAGTATGAGCAGAAGACAAGAGAAGGTAAAATTTGAGTATTATTAGTATAATTTAGTGTATCCGAGTCCGCATTGTATATTAGTGTAAATATGCAAGTGATTCTTTATAATGTCAAAAAAATTAAATGAAAGTTGATTGCTTAGTAGTATGAAATTGTGAAATATTGAGTGTCTTGGACCATGATAGAAGCCCTTGTTATAAAGGTATAGGGTTTGGAGGTTGGCTTTTGAGATCACATTGTCTTCTAATTTTCCGTTGGATATAATATAATAGAATTGAAGGTTCCAAAACTTGAGAGTTGGAGCCATCGGTGACCAAATTAAGAACATGAGACTCAATTTGACTATAGAGATTATGGAATATTGTGTTATCTTGATTCGTGGAGCAGCAAATTACAGAATTCTGAATTTTTAATCACTCGAAATTTGTTTGCCATATATCACAGTATATTTGACAGATCTCTCTGCCTGTTTGCTACACAGCATATGCTGATTTCCAGTGAATAGAAATTTCAAAGACACTGTAGAATTGAAGTAACTTTCCATTTAAAAGCTTAAAAGAGCAGAAAATTACAGAATTCGAATTCTTTCAAAGAACTCCTGCTGCCAAACAAGTATGTTTAGTTGGTATTACAAAAGACCTCATAACTACTGCATGAATGACTTTTTCCCTGTCAATAGATAGAAAACTGAAGTGCATGACTTTAATTGCAAGTTCAGTATGACTGCTACATCATGCCATGGAAGCCAGCTGAATCCAGGAGCACTGCTTTTATTTGCTCTGGATACACGTCTTGCCCTTCTGTGCATTGCTGAGGAGAAGAAAGAAAATAAGTGTAATATGTCAGTAGTCTGCAGATAAACTGTCCATAGGAGACAAGGCACAAATCTACAGTAAATATATTTTCCTGATGAGCTAAAAGCAAAATCAAATCTCACTCTGCTTGTTCCATTTAAACACATAGCTTGTAAAGATGCAAAGAATCAAGCCATGGGAAAAAATATAAAAATAAATTCCATCTACTGACTTTTGTCTTGAATGACAAATGTAAGATAGTTGAACCATCATCATGTAAGATTTATGTTGGAAAACCAAATTGATCCTAGTGTTATATAACTTGAAATATCTCCTCATTCAAATCTTCAGGTTAAAAAAATATACATATGTATACCTCCTCATACATGATAGGGTGGGTTCAGAATAATTAACAGGTGGTTTGCTTGGCAATACTTTATGTGCAGTTAGGCATTGAAAATTGAATTAAGAATTGATGAATTTGCAATACCTCAGCTCGGAAGATATCCATGGCAAAACCATTGAAACAACTAATGACAGCTTGCTGAATGTCAAGGCCAAGGTTATCCAAAGCCCTCATGGTAGAGAGCAAGAGACCTGGTCTACGACTGCAAAACATGTGGATGTTTACAGCCCTTCCTTCTCTTACTCTGACCTCAACCTATCATTTTCAGAGAAAGTGAAACTGCATCATTGAAATTCCTAATTTTATATCAAAAATAAAGTTGATGTTCCAGAAGAAATGAAGGCATAATTCCTGATCACTATATCAAAACAAAAAATTTAACCACCTCTTTACATTTTTTTGCTTGAAAAAGAATCAAATGTTGCATGGTCGGCTGGTCGCTAATGGAAAGACATAGAAGTTCTCTGGGTCTCAGGGAGAGAGAGGAAGAAAAAGTAGAGTTTCAAACATTTGGATCAGAAATGTGCCTAAGTCTGGTCAATAGGACATTCAGGAACTGTGCAGTATTGGGCATCCAAATGGAGATCATTGTGAAAGAAAAACTGGACAAGCAAATATAAGCAACAACCTTGGATTCAAGACAGGTACTAATAAAATCTCAGCAGGAAGAAGGAAATTTTACCCTTGCTGGTTGACCATTTGGACTTGGCAATGAGCTGGGGCACAGCTTATCCTTGATACGGCTGGGCAGGGCTGATGCAGTGGGGGTCAAAGGGTGAAAACTTGTGGTGGGTGTCAATGAAGAGCCAGGAGGAGTTGACTCCAACTCATTATGGAGGTCGTTGATCCTTTGCAGAAGTTCCTTCAAGTACTCGATTGCATCCCCAAGGATTGATGCCCTATCCATCTGTCAACACAACAACAATATAACTCACATCATATCATTTTATAATGAAGCACAGCTGAAAATTTTAAGCTTCAATCAAATGTGTTTATTCTGAACTTGGCTTGAACAGCGGAGAGATACTCCTTTTTCTAAGCCAGGTCTCGAGAAGAGTGTTGAATGTATAATCAGCCAAACTACATAAAAAGTAAGTTATTTTTTAGCCAAAAGCGTTGATCACTGATCTGTTTTCGATATTGGTCTCACTACTACTTAAATTTGAACTTTAACTCGTCAAATATTCAGCAATTTTCTATCACAATCTACTTCAGAATAGCTGTATATCATATCTATTCTCAATCATGCTATTTTCTGTCCTAGCTGAGGCCTAAATGCCCCACATTAGTTTTAAGAACAGAATGCTAGTTTCAGTTGAATTAGAGACTGCGAAAATAGAATTCTTGAATTTGCTTAATTCTTCAGTAATTTCAAGAAAAATTTCAAACAATATGAGAAATTTTAACAATTCACTCATTAATGAGGAAAAGTTCACCAACATTTTAATAGACCTAAACCATTATGATGTGAAACTTAAACTCAGGACCAACCAGATGTTTTACAAAAATAAAATTGAAAAGGGAAGGATGAGTAGAGATTTAACATAACTCCTATACTATGTTGATGGCCGTGCTTTAAGATCTAACTTGTAATAAATCAGGCAGTCCAGTCTGTTTCTGATGAGAGGAAGTTGGAAATCCAAAAGTAGAAGGTGTGATTTCCTACTTTTGATGGACTGAGAAGAGTTTGGCCCTTCAAAGTAAAATAAAAGTAAGATTATATACTGTGTTATTCTGATCTGAATCAAACCTTTAGAATTAAAAACTTGAAACCAACCTAATCTTTTGATCTGTTTCCTATCTCCCAAAGTGAAATAATTCTCATTGACGAAGACAAATTACAACTGGAATTAAAAAATAAAACTAAGAGTCTAAGTGAATTAGCATGCATGGCAATGACAAGCAGACAAAGAAATTGGAAATTTTTAGGAAAACAGAAACAGTTGAGAGGAAGGAAGAAAAGTAAACCTATGCAAATAGAAAACAAAATGATAAATGAAGAACAAAGAAAGGGATTATGCAATGTAAAAACTTTATTGTATGAGACAAACTATAACCTTTTATTTCAGTGGCAGTGGCACTAAAACTTATGGTGAAAGTAAAGCACTATATCACTATATCAAATATCCATGTGAGAGGCATTAATGCAACTATTTTGTTCATTTTTTGAACATGCCAATCAAAGGATATAACAAATCCCGAATGAACAAAAGTACTACACAGAAACTAACGCTCCCTCTCTCTCACACACACACACTCACCAAAATGGGTTGAATGATTGTAAGAATCTAATAACATCTAAAACATTAGTAAAAAGTAAAAAAATACATACTTTAATTCACAAGAAAATGGTGGAAAAGAAATTCTTACCTTGCTTATTTTTGGAACAACAGACCTTAACATGTATAGTCTATCATTGAGCTTCTTCCGGCGCCTCCTTTCTGCCATCAAATTCTTAGCAGGGAGCCCCTTCTTCTTCCCCTTCTGATCTCCGCCGCCACCGCCAGTGATGCTGCTATTTGCATTTGAGCTATTCCCTCCATTTTTACCAATCTCCTCCATTTTAGTGTTCTCCGTTAACTCATCAGAATCATAATTCAAACACGACCCATCAATGCTTACATCTTCCAGACTATCATCTATGTTGCCCAATTTTCTCTTCTTCTCGTTCTCGTCACCCATCTGAGACATTTCTCTCTTTCCTTTATTTATCTCAATCCCACTTAAAGCCCCTAAATTGCTGCCATTATCACCCAAGTTCTTCCTCAAAGCTGCTCTCTTTTGAAACAAAGTAGGCTGTGCACCCATTGAAGGGAAAGTTTCAAGAGGCCTCAACAACTTGGACCTATTAAAAAACAAATTATTCCCTGAACTCTCATCAAAACCCCTAAATCCTGTAAACCCAGGACCAGTTTCAGGCAATTGGAGCATGCGGTTAGAAGAAAAGGGTGGATCAGTGCATAAATTAGAACTACTAATTTGATTATTTGAGCTCAAATCAGTGAAGTTGCCTAAAATCCCACCTCCTCTGTTTAGTAAAGATGATGCATTTGTTGTTGTTGTTGTTGTTGTGGTTGGCTGGTTGTCAAGGAACCCAATTTCACCCAAATCAAAACCATGCTCTAAAGGGTTGTTAGAGACTACATTAAGAAGTGAAGATAAGGTGGGTTTTGGGTGCATAAAGTAGTGGACATGAGATGGGTCTAGATTGTTAAAAACAGAGGAGTTTGGTGAGCAGGAAGAGGAAGAATCCACAGAGTGAAGCAACAAATTATCTGGGTCACCCAGATTTGGTGAAAATGTGATATCTCTGATAGTATCTTGATGATTGTGGATACTAGTGTTAGCAACATACCAGTCATCTTCAACATCAAGCATGGATTTGAAGGTAGAAAGAGAACCCATTTCTTGTTTACTCTCTGTCACACCACAGCAGGTATTAATGTTGTTGTTAGTATTTGTAGCCGAGTCCTGAGCTTCTTTATCTTCCATCCAGACGATACCATTCAGTCCAGACAGCATTTTTTTTTTCAATTTTCTTTCTGGATTTCTGTTATGTTTTCTCTGGAAAGTGAGGGAAGCAAAACAAATTGTTGAGAAAAAGGTGCGAGAGAAAGAAAGGGAGTTAAAAGGGGAGAGAGAGAGAGAGAGAGGAGGACGTTGCAGAAGGGAAAGGGAAATGGCTTTTTTGAGGTTTTTATTATTGTAAGAGGCAGAGAAGAAAAATGTCGATTTTAGAGAAGGGTGTGACACGCTACTCCTTGAACGTTACACTAATCACTACTACACGGTTGGCTGTATATTCAACTCTTTTTCTTTTTCTTTTTCTACTTCTATTTGTATGTGTTTTTCTGGATAGGCATTAGGTCCACTCTTACTCCATCTTAATTTTTTTTTTATTAATTCGATTTCCACTAATTTATATATTTTTTCATATAATATTTAAATCTACTTAAAATAAATATATGATAATATTTTAAAATTTAAAAAATATTAAATAATTTTTTAAATATTTTAATAATTAATTTAAAATATAATTTTGAAATTTATATAAAAAAATAAAAAATAATAACTTTTTTTAAAACCACATTTTCAGAACTCTATTTTTAAAATTTTATTTTTATACAAACACCTTCTCAATTTAGTTTTGAATGCATTCCAACATCAAAATTCTTATTATCAAACATAACTTCAGTATTTTATATATTTAAATTCACAATTCTATAATTTTAAAATAATTTGAGTTTTATTCAGTGAAAATTCATTGATTTAATTGATTCTAATTTTTATATGATGTAGTTTGTCTTCTTCTTCTATAAAGTTTTAAAATATATATATATATACACATTCTCTTCAATTTATTGAGTGTTTTCTGAAATTTAAATTCACACAACTTTTGAATATCAATGCATTAAAGACTTATTAGCATTTGATTTTAGAGTTTGTCTGATTATGCTTAGTTTATTGGTCATGTGCCTACGTGAATACAACAAAAATGACAAGTCCACCTTCTTTTGTTTCGAGAAGACCTTAAATGTGTTATATGTTTTTTATAGGTATATTTATTATTTTTTTAATATTAATTTTATCGATAATATTAAATTTTTTTAAATAAATTAATATTAAATTAAAGTACTAATTAAATACCAATAAAATAATTTCATCTTATAATAATTCTTATTTGTTTTATAATATATGAAGTTAATAATGTTAAAATTTTAACAAATCTTGTGTCTTTTAAGAATTTCAATATATTAAATTATTTTATTTTTTCGTTGAAGTATTATGATATTTTAGACTCATTACAAATAAACATATAAATAAATATTTTTATTTAAAGAATACATTATTATATCAGCAGTAGCAGCAGCCAAAGTTCGTTACCAACAACTATTAAGCTAGTTACGATAGTGTGCCGTAAGGTATATATTTATAAGTGTGTGGTCGCAATTAATTAATTAGCATGTGTCTTATTCATAAGATATCTTCTCTTTGTTTCTTATGGGCACAGTTAGCAAATTAACAAGTTGATTAGACAAAACTAGAATTATGCATATCTTCTCTACTAAAAAAATAAAATTAATTGATATGCTCCAAATGGTTAAAATATAACCCTCAAGCTAATTGCCTTATGTCCATATTTAGTGCGGCTAATAGCGAGCTATAAATAATTAATGGTCAAAATGCCAATAAATTCTTTGTTTAATTTATTGGTCCAATGATTATTTAGTTAAATTTTTTATTATTTTATGTGTTTCATTCTCTATTTCGTATTATTTCATATCATTTTTTTTAAAATATTTTAACATTCAATTTTTTTTTTTTTTATAAATAACATGATGCATAATAAAAAATAGAGATAGAAATTAAAATACATAAAAGTAAAAAGGATACCTATTATTATTTTCACTTTTAATATTGACATTATTTTAAATATTTTTTATTCTTATATTTTCGTAAATATATTTTGATATTATTTATTTATGAATGTTAATCATAGTTGTCAAAATCAGACCGGATTGGTTGGTTGAACTAAAAAAATTAAAAATCAAATCAAAAATCAGTTCGGTCAACTCTCAAAATCGGTTAAAAAATCGATAAATTGGTCGAACTGCTTCGGTTTTCAATTTTTTTTTTTAATTTTTGATAAAAATAATAAATGTGAAATTATATTTTTTTATCATTTATTTAATAAATATCAAATTATATATATATATATACCGATTTTTTTTTAATTTAATCAATTCGATCTCAATTAAATATTTGACTCTCTGATCCTCTATCTTTACTGATCCGATTTTGAAAATATTCATATTAATTGATTAAGTATGTATAATATATAGAAAATTTGGAATAAGATATTGGCTGTCGAGGTTTAATAGTGCAACCAATAATTAAAGTTCAATTTGATACAATTTTGACTTAAAAGAGATATATGGTCTTAGCCTTTTTACTCAATGTTTTTAAGGCTAAAAAATTGATGAAAGTAAATGGTCAAGAGGTTCGATCAGGATTGAATCGGTTAAATCAGAAAAAAATCGATATACATGTATATATATATATATATATAATTTGACATTTATTATATATATGATAAAAATAAATATAATATAATTATAATTAAATCAATAATTTATATAAAATTATATTTTTTTATGGTGTTAATTTTCTTAATTCCTTTTAATTCAAAACAACGTTATTTTTACTTGATAAAAACGACGTTATTTTGATAAATTAAAGAATTAAAAGTTAATCCGCTCGAATTAAAAAAGCCGATTTACTTCGATCGATTTACTGGTTAATCAATTAATTCATTGATTTTTTAATCAATTTTTTAAAAACGAATTATTTAGAGTTAACCGAATTAATTTTTAATTTTTCTAATTTGACTGACTGAGTGAGTTTGATTTTACCAGTCATGTTTTTACCCCCAAAAATTTTGTATCCTATGGATTTGTAAAAGGGGGTATTATTGAAGCCAGCAAAATTATGTTGTCACTAAAACCTTTTTATATTTTTATTTTTATTTCTATTATGTGATGTGAACTTGAATTAGAATCAGGGGCTACCAGCTATGATCTCATTTGAGGCATCAAAAAGCATTTATGGGCTGCAATTAGATTGTAAAACTAATTTTATATTAATTAATTTGTAAATTTTTTATATACTTTAAATCAATAATCTTTAAAATTATAAAGTTTCAAATTAATATATTTTTAAATAATTTATTTTATAAATAAAATAATAAGTAAATTCACTTTATCTTGCGAATTATAATATATTATCAAATGTTTAATTTATATTTCGTAAGTGAGATTATATTTTTTATATTGCAAAATAATATCTTACTTTTGTGAACTAAAATTTTTATTTTTATTTAAAAGAGATAAATGCAAAGGGTATCTCTAGAAAAAAGAAACCAATATTTTACATTATAAAATAAGCACTCAATAGTTTTTGTTAAACATTTCCCTTGTCGTGAAGAAAGTAGAAAGTGAAGAGAAAGATTGCACATTTACACCGTGAAGTGAAGAGATAGCAAAGATTTATTCATGAGAATAAATATAATTAAATTAAGAATAGAGAGGCCCTATCCCAAGTATCTCGTGAATCCTTTTACTTTACCGCAACTAATACCCAATCAATACCTTTTATTTATTTTTATAGGATTTGGTTTGCTCAACGGTTACCTTACTTTCCCCCCATCCCTACACTCTTATGGCAACACCACCTTCCAATTTTCTGTTACTTACATTACATGGTTTTTTTTTTTTCTTCTTCTTATTATTTTGGGAATTTGTTGATTTTGTAACGTCCCTCGTTATACATAACCCTTTTGATGAGTAATTGAAAGCGTCAATATTTAGTGCTTTAATTATTGACCATTATTTTGGAATATTAATTTTCTAAATACAATGTTTAAAATAATATTTTAAACTCAATATATAATTAATGATTTAAAATTATAAATTGATAGTGTTTAGTAATTTTTTATTTATTGATGCTTAATTATTGATAATTAATTTTAAAACTGTGAAATTAAATATGTCCTAACGATAAAAATAAAGGTTTTTTGTAATTTATTTTTCCCTAGTATTAAGAAACATTCAAAATTTTATAAGGTGCGGTTTATAATAAATCATCTGCTATAATTTAACTTAATTGAATTATATTAGTAGAATTCAATTTGATTGATGGTATGATTTATGTGCTTAAAATAAATTTTAAAGTGATAAAATTTATTTAAATTTTATTATTTGAAGTAATTGAAAAAAACCATAAATATTCTTTTATTTTATCCTTATATAGAAAGAGTCGTATTTAATTTAAACAAATGTAATTTAAGTTTTTAATAATAAAGCACATTAAATAAATTGAATTCTTAGGAAATTTTTTTATTTTGAAAGGATTTTATTTATATTCTTCTTTTCCAATAGTTATATATATATTTTTAAATATGAGAATTGATAAAATATAATTAAATTAAATTAAATTTTTGCAGAGTAAGATTTTTTGAATGCAGTAAGTATTTTTTATTCATATTTTATTTTTAAATATAATAATATTTATTAGTTTAATAAGAGGAAAAGTAGGAGGATTTGAAAATGTTTTAGGGGGTGTTTGGATAAAAATAAGCGTTTTGTTAAAATAATCAGTTTTATTAAAAATGAGCGTTTATCATAAAACTCCTCCCCCAGCTTTTAAAATTTGCGTTAAATTCTAAAAATAATCTAGTTTCTTTTTTTTACCTAAACACTTTAAAAATCATAAAACTCATTAATTTCTTCCTAAAACGCAGCTTATAGCGTTTAACTTTCTATCCAAACACCCTCTTAAAATCAATAACAGTCAATTGATTACTAAATTATAAATTTAAGGGATTTTTCTAACAATATTAAAAATAAAATTAGTAATAATTAATGTCTTGAATAAATTTCAGAGTTTCGAATTTTATTAATATTATTAATCAGATTAATAGAAGGTATTGGGCTGGGCCAAGTGAATCTAAAGTATAGCATTTTATCGAAGGAGGAGGGCAAGTGGAAAAAAGGACCACATTTAAGTGAAATAAATGAAAATTGAAGCAGACGTCGAAAGAGTAAAAAAGAGAGTTGACAAGAATCTTAAATAAGTTTGGCTTTAATTTTTCTCTTGTAAACCCCGTGAATATGGGACATCTGCCCTCCTTTTTGGGTTACCCCACCCTATCATTATGCATATGCTACCACTTTTTATGCCAATTTCTTTTTCTTTTTTTAATTATTTTATATTCCCTCCATTGTTTAATAAAAATACAATTTCTTATATTTAAATTTAACACAATAAGATTTTTAGATTTTTTATCTTTGTTGTATCATTATTATGGTAAGAAATATTTTCTGATAAATTTGCGAGTTAATTTCTTTTTCAAATAAGTTTAAAACACATTGCAAATTCAATTTTTGTATATTTAAAATTTATTTATTGAGAGAAATAAATTTTTTTTCTTCCTCATATATCGAGCTTAATTTATTATTTAAATTTAATTAAATTTTAAAAAATTTAAAATATATATAAATTTTCATTGAATTTAGTCTATATATATATATATATATATATATATATATAAATCTTAAATTTGTTATAATTTAAAGGTGGACAAACTCTAATAAAGTTGGTCATAAAATAAATTACTTGAGTAAATAGAATGGATAGATGATTGAAGTTTCCACAATTTATTTTTTTCTTTAATATTGATTTTTTTAACTCTAACTCTTTACTTCATCACATTCATTAAAAAAATAACAAATTTAAAAGATGAAATAATTCAAATTTCAAATTTAATTTTATCATAACTCTCTATTATTCTTTTACCTATTGCAAAAAAAAAAAAAAAAGAATATAATTGAAATTAAAATTTAAAATTATAGTAAAATTATATATTTTGAAATAAAATTGCATATTTTAAAATTAGTTTTCATCTTGTTAATTAATATTCAATTCCTATTAATTGTTGAAATTTGACAAATGGAACGATTATAAATTAAATTTTTTATTTTTTATTTGGCAGTTAGCATCTAAGCGAACAACACAAACTTTGCTGTGGTCCAAAATATGAGCTTCAAACGAGAAGCCAATGATTATGCTAATAAGGATCCTTCGATGAAAATAAGTTGATCGGGTTGGGCTGCTGTGTAATTTTAGACAGTAATTTTTTATGTGTCTCATTTTATTTATTTAAAAATTTGTAAAAAATTTTTAAAAAATTATATTTTGATAGTTTTTTATATAATGAATCTATTGATATATTTTTTATCTTAAACAAAAATCATTTCAACATGAAAAAATATATTAAAAATACGTTAAATCTAAATCGTTAAATATAATACATAAAATTTTTAATAATTTTTTCCTGTTTAAATAATTTTTATTTAGCATAAAAAATATATCAATAGATTCATTATATCAAAAATTATGAAAATATAATTTTTTAAAAATTTTATAAAATTTTTTAAATAAATAAAATGAAACACATAAAAATTTGCTATCTAATAATACATAGTAGCCCCCTCAACCCAATTTCATATTTATCTTGCATCTCAGCTATACCTATTCGTAGGTGAATTTGAAAAAAATGGATTGAATTTTAAAAATATTTATTTAAATTAAAATATAATTTTGAACAGATATAATTATTGGTCAGACTAATAGACTAATGTATGGTACCTCTTAATAAAATTTAGATGTAAAATATAAATAAATTAAAAATTATTTTTAAATAATTTAATAGAATTTTTTAATTAGATTAATTAAATATTATGTTTAAAATACGAATTATTTGAATATAAATTAGAGTTAAAAAAAATTAAAATTTTTAAAAACTAAATTTATTATAAATAAATCAAATAAAAAATAAATTTTATTCTAATTCGATTTCCAAATTCTCAAATGAATCAAACATGCCCAAATGAGAACACCTGGTTCCACGGCATGCAGCATAAAAACCTTGAAACCTTGCAAATGACGAGCAAAATCTGCATCGAAACTTCCACAACTCTAACTCTATTTTCTATTTTTTCTACAAAATACATTTTGTATTTAAATAAATCTGAATTTTCAAGAAAGCATAACAAATTTTCCTTTGAAAGCATTTGTTTGGTTTCTGAGAAAATGAAACAACTAAACCTTAACTTGGATTTTGTTCTATTGGTCAGCGTTTAATGTTTTATATAGCAGTAATAGTCAGATGATTATTATTATAAAATCAAATTTAAAATTTAAAATGCTATAATTTCTATTTACTTCATTATTTATTTTTCACCATAAAAAAATATAAATTTTTCAAACATCAGAATTCATTAACTGAACTTAATTAAATTTAACTTTAATATCAAAATTTATTTGAATTGGATTTTTATAATATTCGGAGTTCTAAGTAGGGGAGAGAGAATGTTAACAAATTTTTTTATTTGAATTGGATCCATTCAACCACCCGCAGAGGCTTCTATTTATTTTTTTTAAGAATGGGCTTGTAATCTTAAATCTTGGGCTGGCTCCAACTCAATATAGACCTTTATTAATTTACATTTCAGCCCAATCTTTCTGATTTTGTAATTCAGTTTAACTTAAACCCGTATACAGTAAATTAATAATCTCCATTATACAATAATTTTTTTATAATTCTGAATTATATCAATAGACTAATTTAATACTAATTAATTAATTGAATTCATAATTTCTAATTTTACTCTATGTTGCTAATTTTCTCATGATTCTTTCCATATAATTGAAGTTTGATAATTTAATTTTGACCTAATTCAAAGGATAAACTCAATATATTTTGTTTTAACGTATCATGTTATTACTAAAAAAATATATATATGTTTTTTCAAATATTAAGGAATGGTACCAATAATAGCGTGAAACTTTAAATAGTCCTATTGTGTGGAATGTCATTATTGAACATTGCCAAATGCTAACAGATTTTGCACTTTTTAAGTCTTTACATGCTATAACATTTATTTTATCAATAGAAACTTCCCCAAATTTGCTGGAAAGAGGAAGAAAAAGAGAGAGAATTCAATCACCATTGCTATACATATATAGCACATATATTTAGATATAATTTAACAATAAATAATAATTTTAAATTCAATTTTTCTTTCCTTGGCACTAAGTTATATATATACACACTATATTTGAAAAGTCAAGAAACAAATGACGTGGGAGAGTTTGACAAGGTGGTCAGAAACTGGGAGCCGATTCAACTATGCTTAAAAAAAGAGAAGATATTTTAAGTAGCCTACTACCCTTCCTTCTAAAACAAAAATGTGAGGCCCTACTCGTTACAAGTTGCTATTTTCAGCAACCTACATTCCAAATTTTCTTTTAAAATCTTCCCATTTATTTATAAATTCTCCATACGATATTTTTATTTATATCACTCAATTTTTATGATATTAAAAATTAAAATATTATTTTAAATTAAATATTTGTTTTTTATTTATATCACTCAATTTTATGATATTAAAAACAAAAATATTATTTTAAAAATAATATTTAGATATGAGAATTTATATATAAATGGGAAGGTTTTACGTATATAAAATATTATTTTAAAAATATAAATCAAATAAAAAAATATGATTAAAGTTATTTCTAGTAGCAAACCGCAAGTCTAATTCTCCATGTCTAATTTATTCAGGTCTCGTATACGACTAATCTACAGCGACGCAGCACGTGAGGGGGCAAATTAGGTACATGGAAAAATATCTAAGGACAAGACAGACATAAGGCTGGCGGGAACATCCATTTTATTAAGAATCGAACGGTGAAGAAACGCCAGTGAGATTGATTGTAAAAAACACTCTGTGATTTTAGCTCGTTAGATGAATGTTAATGGAGTATTTATATTGTACGGATACGTAAAATGTATAAAAAAGAAAAAAATCTAATATTAGAAACCACATCATCATCTATATCTCTAATCCTTGGTTCTTGGCCGACCATAAAAGAGGGTCTCTCACTTCTTCTTCAAAGGAAAATAAAGAAAAAATAAAGACCCTTTTTAGGTTTCTCTCTCTTAGAAGTTTTAGGTAAGCATGTTTAATTTTTTTTTTTTTTTTTTTGTTGTTGTTTATTTCAGCTTTGGAATTTAGGGTTTTGACCTGATTTTGATCGATTCACATTCGATTTATTTATTTATTGATTCTTCTTGTTAACTCTCTGAAACTATGGGTGTTTTGGTGTTTATGGGTATTTTGCTGAAATATTTGTATTCTTGGTTTGGTAGAGCTTAAATTTAGTTTTTTTTTTTTTTATACAAATTTAAACCCAGTAGAAGCTTCAGTTTATGCATCGATAATTATTCTGTTTGAATTAATATTAGTGCCTTTTGAATAGCTTTCTTTGTGAGGTATGTCTATGTAATTAATTTCTTAGTGGATTTAACAAAAGTTGCATTCTTTACTATTTTGTCTTTAGCCATGAATGCATGTATGGAGCCTGCTGATAGCATACGCATGTATAATATGCGTGAGGTTGCTTGCGCTTATGCTTCTAACTCACTCATAATTGCATGATACTTTTATAGCTGCATTTCTCCACAAAATCTCTATTGCGAACCCAGTAAAGATGATGCACTAATTATGGAATTTTCTTCTTGTGTTGGTTAACTGCAAATGTTGTGAATCCACTATTTTAATTTAGGTTTTGATGTACTTCCCGACCTTTGAGAGTTTTGCTGCATGGACTTGTCATAATTATAATTAGCATCAGTTCCTGTTTTTGATACCATGATTGTCGAGGGGTTTGTTTGTGTGTATTAGCAACTGGCTTACTGCCATTTCAAATTTGTCTGCCAGTCTAATTTGGGGTCTGGAATTTCAATTTTATGTTATTTATTTATTTTATTTTGATTTGTCTCTGTACATGTATTTTTGCTAAAATATACAATTATGAAATGCAGACTGTTGTGTGGCATCCCATGGCGAGGCTTCTAGTTCATTCAACTAATATTTCTGCCTTATCTCATGGTCTAAAGCATGGCCAGTCTCAAGAATCTGAAACATCAAGAACTGCCACCAAAATGATGTGTAGTAAACGATCACTGGCATTAACATTAAGAGGATTCTCAGGCCTGCGAAGTTCAAATTGTTTAGATACATTGCTTAGGTCTGGACAAGATTTTCATTCCAGGGTTGCTATCACAATGTCCCGCAGGCAACAGAAAGCTAAGCGATTTTTACCTAGGGCTATGTTTGAGCGCTTCACGGAGAAAGCAATCAAAGTTATTATGCTTGCCCAAGAGGAAGCAAGACGGCTTGGTCACAACTTTGTTGGTACAGAGCAAATCCTGTTGGGT